>LZPO01107898.1:257425-286183 GCA_001675575.1 Neotoma lepida
ATTAAAGGCGTGCGCCACCAACGCCCTGCTGACTTAATATTATTTATAAATGCTCAGCCAATAGCTCAGGCTTGTTACTAGGTAACTTACATTTAAATTAACCCATATTTCTCATCTATGCTTTGCCATGTAGCTCATGGCTTGTTACCTTATTTTCTACACGTTTTGCTTGCTGGGCAGCCAGCTGGCATCTCCAGACTCTGCCCTTCCTCCCATCATTCTCAGTTTGGCTTCCCCACCTAACCTTATCCTTTTCAGCTATTGGCCAGTAAGCTTGTTTATTAAGCTAATCACAGTGACAAATCTTCACAGTGTATAAAGAGATTATTCCACAGCATTCATCTGATGTTAGATTTTGGTCACACATTGTGATAGGAAAGTCTCTGTGTTGGGGCATTTATTAAGGATTTTTCAGTGGCCAATGAATAATTGGTGTTTGTAAATAAGGGTTCTGTTAAAGGATTGATGTTCTTTTTAAAGGATTTTAAAATCTTGTGTGTTTTTGTCATGTGTGGGTTTGTGTATGTGAGTGCAGGTGACCACAGGCTTTGGGTCCCTTTGGAGCAGATGGTTAGGAGTTGCTTGACACAGGTGCTGTTAGGAATTGTACACGGTGGGACCCCCAGATGCAGCGGCGGGTTGGCGGGCAGCCCAGTCCATGTGGGCATGGCAGCAGGGCGGCAGGTGGAGATACACAACCCAGGCGCTGCATCCGTGTGGAAATGGTTTATTATAATAGAGAGATGAAGAGGCAGAAAGACAGAGAGCGGGGTGGGGGTGGGAGGGTACGCACCTTGTGGGAGGAAAGTGGAAGAGAGAAAAATGGGCAGAGTTTTCCCTTAAGAATAGGTTTCTACATCAGGGCATAGGGGCATTGGCGCCAAGGGGCAGGATCAGGATATTAACAGGTGCTGGGAACTGAACTCTGGCCCTCTGCAGGAGCAGTGGGTGCCTTTAACCCCAGTGCTGGTGTTTCTAAGTGCTGTGTGAACTTACTGCCAGCTTGATTTGCCAGATTCTGGATGAAATTAGAGCCTCTGACTGTTATGGTGTTTTGTTTTGTTGCTTTTTAAGACAGGCTCTCTCTACATAGCCTTGGCTCTCTTGAACTCACAGAGATCTGCCTGCCTCTGCACACCTCTCCACTCCCCTGCTCCCCAAGTGCTGGGATTAAAGGCATGTGCCCCCATGCCCTGCCTTCTTACTGTTGTGGGTTTTTTGTTCTTTGTTTTGTTTTTGTTTTTCCAAGACAGAGTTTCTATGTGTAATGCTGGCTGTCCTGCTACTCTCTCTGTAGACCAGGCTGGCCTCCAACTCAGAGATCCATCTACCTCTACCTCCTGAGTGCTGGGATTAAAGGTGTGCGCCACCACCTCAGAGCATAATCCTGAATTTCTGATCCTCCGTCTTCACCTCCTGAGTGCTGAGATTACAGCATGCACCACCACACCCTGTTTATACAGCATTGGAAGTCAGACCCGGGGCTCCACGCATCCTAGGCAACCACTTCTCTGAGCTGCATCCCCAGCTGTTTTGCAGTCTTTTAAATTTCCCCCTGGTGAATTTGGATACANTGCTTGTCCATGCCTAACCATCTCTACCCTGTTATTTGTCCTTCTGCATCTTGACACTTTACTCTCTCCCCCAGCATCCCTCTGCTCCAGAAGAGACCTTTAGAATGCTTTTATCTCCCTCCTGTCACAACTACAAAGCATTAATGAAGCAAATTGAAAGGCAATCGGTTATTAGGTTTCAGCTTGGGCTCTGCAAATCATAACCATGACCCCAGGAAAGAGCATTTTCTAGTGCGTCATGTACTTCGGGCCTGTCTGTAATTGTTACAGGTTGAATGACAACATGGAAGGTTTAAGGAGGCAAATGTGAATTTGTGTTTTAGTTTGGTTTTTAGAGAGAGTGTCTTGCCATGTAGATTGTGGTGGCTTTAAGTTTGAAATCCTGCTTTCAGCATCCTGAGAGTGCATGACCATGTAGGCCTTTTTAGACAGGGTCTCTCTCTCTAATCCTGGCTATCCTGGAACTCACTTTGTAGACTGAGCTGGCCTCTTTTTATTTTTATTTTTTAATTATTTATTTTTATTTTGTGTGCATTGGTGTTTTGCCTGCATGTGTGTGTGGTGTCAGAAACCCTGGAACTGGAGTTACAGACAGTCTTGAGCTGCCACGTGTTTCCTGGGAATTAAGTCCCGCTCCTCTGTAAGAGCAGCCAGTGCTCTTAACCATTGAGCCATCTCTCTGGCTCCCTATATTTTTTATTTTATTCTTTTTGTTTATTCTTTCTTTCTTCTTTCTTTCNTCCCTCCCTCCTTCCCTTTCTCTCTCTCTCTTTTTCTCTCTCTCTCTTTTGTTCATTTGTTAGTTTTTCGAGACAGGGTTTCTCTAGGTAACAGCCCTCGCTGTCCTGGAACTCAATTTGTAGACCAGGCTGTTGGATTTGGTGACCTTCATAAGAAATTATTAAATGAATTTTGGCTTGGAATTAGGGCAGGAGTTTCATCAATATCTGAAATATCCCTAAATACACTTCTGCCATTTTGTACTATGTATCTATGGGAATAGGCCCTGTCACTAATGACAATAAAATCAAAATATCAATCATCTCTGAAGAATGTTGAAGGTGTGGTGCCTTGCATCATCAGGTACTCAGCCAGAACTTAATTCTTTGTTAAATTAGCGTGTCCATCTCAGTATGCAGATTTAGTGTTCAGTAGATGGTAAAATTCCANGTATACCAAGGAATTATTTTGNAAGATTTCTTTATGATTTATTATCAGTAAATGCATGATTTATATACCTATTTATATACCTGTATATCTGGGGTTGTGTAAAACTTTCTCAGGTGAAAGGGGGTCATGATTGGAGACTGTTTAAACAGCCCCACAGAAGGTACTCACAGAGAAATAGCATCAGTCGGGCAATCAGCAAATAAAATACCATTAAAAATATTCCTCCATTCTGGGTGGTGGTGGTGCACGCCTTTAATCTCGGCACTTGGGAGGCAGATGGGTCTCTGAGTTCCATGTCAGCGTGGCCTACAGAGCAGTTCCGAGACACTCAAGGCTACACAGAAAAACCTTGTCTTGGAAAAAAAAAATTCCTTTCTAGATTTTTACATATTATTTATTTTTAAAGAGCCTCCTGTAGCCTGGGTTGGTTTCAGACTTGCTATGTATCTGACAATGACCCTGAATTTCTGATACTCCTGCCTCCACAGCCCAAATGTTGGCACACAACTTTATGCTGTGCTGGAGACCAAACCTACACTCTACCAACTGAGCTACCATCCCCAACGTCTTAATTTANGATATACAGAAAAACAAATATGAACAGGCACAAAATAATTCTCAAACGTCACTACCTGGAAGCATTGTAATTCTATGCATTTTGTTTATTTGGTTTGGTTTTTTTTGAGACAGAGTTTCTCTGTGTAGCTCTGGCTGCCCTGGAACTNGCTCTGTTGACCAGGCTGGCCTCAAACTCTGAGATTTGCTTGCCTCTGCCTCCTGAGTGTTAGGATTAAAGGTGTGCATTACCACTGCCTGGTTGACATTGGATTTTTTTTTTTTAAGATTTATTTATTATGTATACAGAAGAGGGCACCAGATCTCATTACAGATGGTTGTGAGCCACCATGTGGTTGCTGGGAATTGAACTCAGGACCTCTGGAAGAACAGCCAGTGCTCTTAACCTCTGAGCCACCTCTCCAGCCCAACATTGGATTCTTGAGTGCTTAAAAAAAGGTTCCAGGTTTCTCTTTTCTCTATTTCCTACTTCTTTGTTTTCTTTTTGAGAAAGGGTCTCTCTCCATAGTATTGACTGTCCTGAAACTTTCTATGTAGATCAGGCTGGCCTGGAACTCACAGAGATCCACCTGTGCCTACCTCTGCCTCCCGAGTGCTGGGATTAAAGGTGTTCGCCCAGGCCCTACCTTCCAAAGGCAGAGAACCAAGATGTTTATTGGCTTCTCACANGGAAGAACCCACATGACCATCTACACACACATCAGCACCACCATGGTGATAAAGTACAGCTTCCCTAGACTAAAGTTCTGGTTATGGAGCCACAAATAAAAAACCCTAGGAATTATGGTTGAACCAACTGAATGTGTGCGTGTGTGTGTGTAACCTGTGATATGGTTTGGCTGTGTCCCCTAGAATTCATATGTCCTCAAAGCACCAGAGTTTAGAGGTGAGACCTTTTGGAGGTGACAGGGTCATTTGTTGTAGGTGTGGCTTTGTTCTAAAGGAGCTGGCTCACTTGCTCTGTGTCCCAGTGACTGCCTTTGCCTTTGAGATGCAGCGAGAAGCCCCCCACCAGCTGTGATGTAGAGGCTGCTATGCTCTTGGACTTCACAGCCTTCAGAACTGTGAGCTAAGTAAACCTCANCTCTACTGACCCCCTGGCCTGTGGTGTTTCCTTTACAGGAACAGAAGACTGACCAAAACAGCCTGCTTTGGAAACAATGTAAAAGTCATGTCTGTGAACTATGTTTATAGCACCTTTACATTCATTTATGGTAAAGGCAACCTGCCCAGGCTTTGCTAGATGTTTGATACACACTCTGTTATCATGCCAACCATTTTTTACAAGAATTGGTAAATTAGTGGAGTGGCTATTATTGCGTTGATGTAGTTTGGAGTCTTGGTGGTTTTCTCCCTAAGGAGGAAGCTGGGTCTGTGTGACTTGTTTACANGGTTCCTTCTCAGAGGCCGCTTTGCTGGGATCTCCTCAGGCTAAGGAAATAAGCCAGCCCAAAGCAAGACCCAGGGACTTCTTTGTTTCTCTTTGTTCTGAAGATCTGAAAACTCTTCTTGGCTTCAGAGGAACTGCAGTGAGTTGATTCTCATGTATCTGGAGAAGAGGATGTAGAGGTGGCGGAACCAAAGGAGCTGACTGTGGTGGCAGGACATGGCTTTCTGGAAGAATCATAGAGGACCAAAGATGGACACTTGCTCTGGAACTGTTATTTTCAGATCTTCCCTTCTCCCCAGTGCAGGACACATCAACCCACAGTCCCCCACCCCCAACTCTAATGACTCTCAGGGTACACCTGTCCCACTGCCAGCTGTTTTTTTTTAAAGATTTATTTTATATGTATGTGTGTGCTTGAGCACATATATGTGCTCTCCTTATGTACTCAGAAGAGGGTGACAGATCCCCTGGAACTGAAATTACAGACAGTTGTGGGCTGCTCAATGTGGGTGCAGGAACTGAATCCAAGTCCCCTGCAAGAGCATCAAGTGCTCTTAGCTACTAAGCCGTCTCTCCCCCTTATTTTCATTTTACTGATGCTGCTATGTATTTCTGAGTTTCCTAAAATGAGTGTGTACCATTTATTTAAAGTTTTTATAATCGGGAAAAAAAAGCCCAAGTCATTGAAAATGTATGCCTGTCAGGTGTAGCTGAAATAGTCTAGCAAGCAGGGCAGGCCTCGTCCCTGTGGAGGGGGCTTTGCAGGTCACAGGGCTTTGAGAAGTAAGGGATCTGAGGCTGGGTTCACAGTGCAGTGTCCAGGAAGGACATCCTTACCTTGGCCTGTGCCACTTCTTCNCTGGTGAGCTTGAAGAGAACATCCTGGGGTGACAGTAGAGACCAGGGCAGATCCAGGAAGTAGAGATACTTCCGTAGCACATTCACAGACTTCAGAGTGAGTACAGAACACCCTGGACAAGGAGGGATGGCAGATGGGGTCACACTGTTGCTCTCAGCCAGGTGTCTCCCTAAGCACTCCCCCTCTCCAGGTGGCTCAAGGCAGGCAGAGCAGTTGCTCTCCAGTTGTTGGGGTCCTTGTGGCACTAGAATTGCTCTTTGACCAGTGTCCTCCCGCATGGGAAGAGTGACAGGGCCACAGAAGCTCCCCACCCACTGTGTTTGTGTCATTGGAAGAGGAAGGGGTTGCTAGAGGGTGGAGGAAAAATGACGGAGGCAGGAATTTCTGAGTCAGGAGGCTACAGGCTCATTTCAGCCTTGCTCTAACATGAGGCGTTGGGTGTGGTGGCTTTCACCTGTAATCCCAGTACTTGGAAGGCAGAGACAGGTGGATTGTCATGAGTCAGAGGCAAGGCTGGGGTACATAGCGAGTTTGAGTTCACCCTAGGCTTCCCAGTGAGACCGTGTCTCTGAGAAAAAAAAAATTGGCGTGGAAAGTCCCTTAACTGCTCTGGACTTTAGCTTCTGAGTTGCTAAAGTAATGTTGATAGTGTAGGGCCTGCCCATCTTACATGGTGGACAGAAGAGTCACATGGAACACACCTGTGCTCCTAAGACCTCACAGACTGTGAAGATAGCACACATCACTTATGTTTCACTCTTTGATCTCATGTTGCCCTTGTGAGGCAGGCCAGGCCAGAACTTGCTCAGAGAAGTAGAGTAGGACATCAGGCAGCAAATGGCCAGTGTGGTCCTATGCCTCCCAAGCAGCAAGCAAATGGCCCGTGGGGTCCTATGCCTCCCAGGCAGCGAATGGCCAGTGGGGTCCTATGCCTCCCAGGCAGCGAATGGCCAGTGGGGTCCTATGCCTCCCAGGCAGGGAATGGCCATTGTGGTCCTATGCTTCACTGAGGTCTAGAAAGTGTTACTATTTCAAGCTCATCAATCTATAAGGAACTTGTGAGGCACTTAGGATCCCCTAATAAGTGAGTGATGGGAGGTGAGTTTGGGCAGACTAACAGAATGCCAGCAGTGGAAAAGAGCTACCTTCTCTGGGAGGAAACTAGATAGGGCACTTGGCAGTGGATGGATGTAGTCTGAACCTGTCAGACACACCTGACTNGTTCAGGGAGAGTGACCCACCTTCCCACACTTGCACAGTCTAGGGCTGCTCTGTGTATAGGTATCTTTCAGTCCACAGTGGTACTGTTCTAGAACTCAAGTCTATCATATAAAATGACACAGTATTTACATAGAACCTACTCACATCCTCTTGTATATGTTAATTCATCTCTAGGTTACTTATAATCCCTAATATAAGGTAAATGCCATGGAAATAGTTGCTATATTGCATTGTCGAGGGACCAATGAAGAGAGAAGAATCTGCATGTTCAGTCAGGCNCCCTTTTCCTCCTTGCATATTTAAAAATATTTTTATTTGTGTGTGTGTGTGTGCCTGCATGAATTCATGTGCACTGATGTCCCTGGAACTGGAGTTANAGCTTGTTGTAATCTGCCTGATACAGGTGCAGGGAACTGAACCCAGGTCTTCTGTAAGAGCAGTAAGTGCTCTTAACTGGGGGGCCATGTCTCCAGCATCCCCTTGAATAATTTTGATCCCAGGTTGTAAAATCCAGAGATACATCGAAACCTGTAGATATGGAGNGCTGACAGTATTTGCAAACTTCCTTGGTAAATTTCTTAAAGGGATAGTAACCATTGTCTATTTGCAATAAAACCAGGTCTTCCTTACCTTCAGGCAGCTTCCCTTCTGAGTGCAGGGCCCTGGAGAATGGAGAGGACAAGCATTAGAGAGGGGATGAGTCACCTACTCCTCTGTGTTAACAGGAGGGACATCAGAGCAAGGCCTGCGTGGCCCATGCCCCTACCAAACACACAGGCTCCCAGTGATTTCTATTGCATAAACCAACATCTAAATATACAGGGTTCCACACCCCTGGCTATTGCTGAGGGGACCAGAGTGAGCATTTCATTCCCACTCAGCTTAATCCAGAAGCTGGGTATGGCTTACGGAACAATCTGACCCAAGTTTTACCCATTAAAGATGAGGATAACTATGCTCAAATTTTTTCTCTTGAAATTATAATGTGAGTTAGCCAGGCTTCGTGGTGCAAGCCTTTAATTCCAGCACTCAGGAGGCAAGGGCAGGTAGATCTCTGAGTTCAAGACCAGCCTGGTCTACATAGTGAGTTCCAGGACAGCCAGGGCTATGCAGAGAAAGTCTCGAAAAAAATAAAAACAAATAAACAAGAAATCGTACATTCAGGAGGCAGAGGCAGGTAGATCTCTGTGAATTCAAGGCCAGCCTGTCTACAGAGTGAGTTCCAGGATAGCCAGAGCTGTTACACAGAGAAACCCTGTCTCAAAAAATCAAAACAAAAAATTATGTGAGTATAGTGAATGTTTGAACTTGTTAATTGATGTTTCTCCCCTGATATCTCATTTCTCCTTTTGACCCCTGTCACTCCCACTGTCTGACAATGAAAGTTGTTCTGAGCTCATTGCTCTAAAGAGGGACACAGTAAATCCAATACCAGGAACCTGTGGACTACTTCCTGGCTTTATTATCAGATGACTGGGGATACAGAAGGAAAAGTGGCTAGACTTAGACAAAACACACACACACACACACACACACACACACACACACACACACACACAGGGGTTAAAGCGAAGAAGTCAAGATAGAGGTGATAAATGCATGGGAGCCTTAAGAAGCAGAAAACCCTGACAGAGGTTTCTGAGATGCTGAGGAGATGCCCTGTCCTGTACTCTGGGCAGAGCCTGGGGACAGTCTGACTTTGAGGCGGATGCACTGGTACAGAGGTGAGAACTGGAGNCACACACCAGGGAATCACATTCACAGCCCTCACAATCCTTGAAGAACCTTACTGAACATGGCTGGGAAGGGAGCCCTGGGCACAGGGACACTGAGGGGCCTTGGGTAGGAAGGAAGACAGGAAGAGACTGAGAGATGACCAGGGAGACCAATGGTGAGAACATCAGCCAGTGTCAGCAAGTCAAAGCAGCATTTTAATGAGTTACAGGGTCAAATACCACCGAAGGACAAAGACAGGTGAGGACAAAGGTGAGTCTGATGGATTGAACAGACAGGAGGAGAATGTGGAGAAAAGTTTCAGTAGCTGGGCAGCATGCCCACATGTTGCTTTATCTGAAGTTCGGGGCCCACATTAGTGCTGAGAGGATTCATGAACTCTGAGAAACCATGGCATCCTCACTTCTGAAGAAACACCAGCCATAGGCTGTTTGCAGAAAGCTGTGCCCTGGAGTTCCCTTCTCTCCCTGTTCCTCCATTTCAGTGTTGACTGGTGTCCTAGTTAACTTTCCGTTGCTGTGATAAAGACCATGACCAAAAGCAACTTTGGGAGGAAAGGGTTTATTTCATCTGAACACTCCCAGATCACTGTCTATCACAGGGAAGTCAGGTCAAGAACTCGGGCAGGAACCTGGAGGCAGGAACTGAAGCAGAGGCCATGGAGCAGTGCTTCTTACTCGCTTGCTACTTTTGGCTTGCTCAGCCTGCTTTCTTGTACACCCCAGGACCACCTGCCATGGGGGCACCACACACAGTAGGCCTGGCCCTCCTACATCATCATCCATCAAGAAAATGCCCCACAGGCTTTCCTACAGGCCAATTTGTTGGAGGCCTTTTCTTAGTCGACATTCCCTCTTCCCAGATGACCCCAGCTTGTGTCAAGTTGACAAAAGACAAACAGCACAAGCAGGGATGGAACTAACCAAGTCTCCCTCAAATGTCCTGCCCACTGTCTGTTAAGGTGCTCTTGATTTGTTTATAGTAAACTTGATCTGACCCTTTTTCTGAATACTTGGGTACAAATTTATAAGGCTCTGTGTGGACCTGGAATGAAGTGGAGCCCCTGTTCCTACCCGCCAATGGCATGCTTTCCAGCAGTTCTGTCCTTAGAATAACCAGTTTTTAAACGTCCATTCCTGGGATGTATACTTTTCTGGGTATCTTCACCAAGAAACTGCATCTACTAAAACCTGTGGTGTGTCTTTCTTAACTATGAATGAACCTAATGCAGCNATTACACACAGCTGTATCTGTGACCTCTGTTGGACCAGGAAATGAATGGGTTTAACAAGTGGGGAGAGAAGTGTGGCCTCCCATCATCCCACAGTCAAAGAATCAGAGTTAACTGGAGAAAAATATGAGAGTACTAATTTCTAGCATCTTCCAAAGTTGCATACAATTAAATACAAGGCTGGGGAGCCATGAAGTTGGATCTGCCTTCATGTGCACCCAATGGAGGGAGAACCAGGATGACNGAGTTCTAGTCTTGTCTCCGATACTGTTGAGTCTTGTGCTGGGCAAACCTNTTCACTGCCTGTCAAATAAGATGGTTGCACTCAATGACCAGTGAGGTCATTTCCAACTTCATAACGTTGACAGCTTCAGTCTGAGAATGGTGAGCATGTTTAGAAGAAGGGAAAACAAGACTTTCCAGCGTCCCTTTCCTTCCTTGGTATCGAGGACAGAACCTGAGCTCTGCAGAAGTACTCACTGGAGGATAGGGAACACTGTCTTTGTTTGACCCTAAGTCATGCACCATTTTTGAGGCTCCATTTTGGTTTCACTGGTAAGATGAACACAAATATCAATAAAATAGGATGGTGATGGGAAAATGTGGAGTTTTTTGGGGGGAGGGGCGATAGTCTTGCTTGTGGCCTAGAATGCCTGATGCTGAGACCTTCTTGTCATAGTCTCCCAAATGCATGGAGAATAGGCATGCTAACAGGCAAAAAATTGGGGCGTCACATTAGCATGTATGCTATCTTTCTCCAAAAACTAAAACAAAACAANAGTTTAGGAACAGCTTAGGAGAAACTTAGCAGAACATCAGTGAGGGGGAGGGGGAGAATGATAAAACTCAGTGTGCTGGTCCACAGGTCTCACTCCGGAGTCTCCTTCATTCATTTAGAGGGCTGAGGATTTGGCCTGTCAGGTTTCTGTGGCCAAAGTAAAGANGGAAATAGAATCAGTTACCCATTTGTATTATCCAAGGTGTAAAAACAGAATTCAACTGTTAAGCTGGACAGGTGCACATCTGTA
Organism: Neotoma lepida; assembly: GCA_001675575.1. Classification (NCBI taxonomy): domain Eukaryota; kingdom Metazoa; phylum Chordata; class Mammalia; order Rodentia; family Cricetidae; genus Neotoma; species Neotoma lepida. Next base: position 268,209 of record LZPO01107898.1, read on the forward strand.
ATCCCAGCATCAAGAGGCAGAGCCCTGAGGCTCACTGTAAGTTTGAGGCCAGCCTGGTTTACATCGTGAGTTCTAGACCAGCCAGGACTACATAGCAAGACCCTGTCTCAAAAACAAAACCAACCAACCAACAACAACAAAAATATATATAATAAAACTCTACCACCCTTCCCTGAGGGTCTATAGGTAGTTAATGAGTGCTGGGGCAGGAAAGACATTTTCTTCAGCAGTTTAGCTACTTCAGGTGCACATGCCCCTGTAAATACCCTAATGAAACTGATTAGGACACAACACACACACACACACACACACACACAGGAAGGAAGGACAGTCAGTCTCTTAACCTAGGGAAGGGGAAGGGAGCAATGGAGGATGAATATGATCAAAACACATCATACACATGTCTGAAAATTATGAAAAACCCACTATCATGTATATTTAATATAGGCCAATAAAAATTTTTTTGTTTGTTTTATTTTTTCAAAACAGGGTTTCTTTGTGTAGCCCTGGGCTACACTATGTAAACCAGGCTAGCCTCAAACTCACAGAGATTCTGCTTCTGCCTCCTGGTGCTAGGATTAAAGGTGTGTGCTACCACTTCCTGGCTAGGCCAATAAAAACTTTTAAAAACACAGGCTGTCTATACAATAGTCAATAAATAAAGAAAATCTTTAGGGGCTGGAGAGATGGCTCAGCAATTAAGAGCACTGACTGCTCTTCCAGAGGACCTGGGTTCAATTCCCAGCAACCACATGGCAGCTAACAACTGCATGTAACAACCCTAGTTCCAGGGGATCTGACACCTTTATACCAATACACATAAAATAAAGTTAAATTATAAAAAAAAAGAAAATATTTTTTAAAATCCTAAAAATAAAAAATTTAGGAAACTGTCATTCCCACTCCTACTAAGACTCGGAAGAGTTCTCATAAAGAGGATGTGGGGCTAGGGAGATGGCTCAGTGGTTTATAGCACTGGCTGTTCTTCCAGGACTCAGGTTCAATTCCCAGCACCCACATAAAGGCTCACAGCCACCTATAACTCTAGTCCCTGCGGTATCTGATGCCATCTTCTGGCCTCTGTGGGCACTGCATGCACATGGTATACTGGTACACAGACATAAAGGCAAAACATGTTTAAAAAAAAAGATGTGGTAAGGTGGGTAGGGGGTGAGCAGTGGGGCAACAATGATTGGTGACAATAGAGTAAGTTTTCTGGGGCTCAGGAAACAGGCGGGAAGGTGTTTTAGTGACTGTGACCCTTGAGCAAATGGAGAAACCCTTTCCCACTTCCATCACCCGGAGAAGCATACCTTACAGCTTTGTACAAAGCAATATGATTGCTGTGACCACTGACTCCTTCTCCATCAAAAGTCACCACCTGTAGGGACAGACCCGGGGAGGAAGGGCTCACTCAGAGCTGCTGTATGGCTTCACCACTGCCTCAGCCTCAAAGCAGCCTTCACCACCCCTTTGGGGAAGGAAAGAGCAAAGCCTGAAACTCTTCAAATTCTGAGCAGCCCAAGTAGATAGATCTGTGTGTGGCAACTGTCAGTGTATGGTTCACTCTCTCACATGCCTGGAGCTTGCTGATCAGGCTNGTCTAGCAGGCCAGGGAGTCCCAGGGATCTGCCTGCCTCTATCTCCCCATGCTGGACTCAAACACAGCACCATGCCTGGCTTTTGTTTGTTTCCAACATGGGCTCTAGAGATCAAACTCAAGTTCTCATGCTTGCAAGGCAAGTCTTTGCTGACTTAGATGTCTCCGAGGCTCAGGATACCTTTGCTGTAGGCTGGGGATGTGGCTTAGCTGGAACTTGCCTAGCATGCATGAAATCCAGGGTTTGTTCCGTAGCACCACTGTGGTGGTGCATGTGTGTAATCCCAGTTCCTGGGAGAGAGAGGCACGAGGGTCAGAACTTTAGGGTCATCCTTGATCCACAGTAAGTNTGAGGCCAGCCTGGGATACATGAGAACTTGTCTCAACAGATATTTGTTTCTTATCTGCCTGGCCACTTTACTGGCACATTCAGTTTCTTGGCTGGGTGCTGCATAGGCATTGTTCAGGTAGATGCAGCCTGATTCACTGGGGTTCCCTTCCTCATGCCATACCACAAGTACAATGTCAGGCTCACAGAAGTCTATCTTAGGCTGCCTCTGGTTCCATTTGCACAGACATCTTCAATGTGAATCATAGAAGAAGCATAAGAAAACAAGGGTTCAGGAAAGGGACTAGGGATGGTTGGTTCCAGAGTGATGGAAAGAGAAGGGCTGTCCCCAAGGACAGAAAGTGTCCTTGCACAGATGAAGGGGTTAGAACTGGAATTAGAGGCTGGGCGGTAGTGGCTCACGCCTTTAATCCCAGCACTCGGGAGGCAGAGGCAGGCGGATCTCTGTGAGTTCGAGGCCAGCCTGGTCTACAGAATAAGTTCCAGGACAGCCAAGACTACACAGAGAAACCCTATCTTGAAAAACAAAACAAAACAAAACAAAAAAAAAAAAAAAAAAAAAAGAAGAAAAAATTGGAGGCTAGCTGGGCATGATGGTGCATGGCTTTAATCCCAGCACTTCAGAGACAGAAGCAGGTTGATCTATGAATTTCAAGGCTAGCCTGGTCTACTCAGTGAGACCCTGTTTCAAACAAACAAATAAAATAGAGGCTTAAACATCATAGCTCATTGATAGACCTAGGGCTTATNATGTGAGATCCCTAGACTCCCTCCCTCCACACTCATGTATCTTTGGAAGCCACCAATCCTGGATCAAATAAGAATTTTAACATTTATAACATTTATCTTCAAAGTGAGAATGATACTGTAACTGTGAAACTTGGTATGAGAAGTTCTGGGTCACTGAAAGTCTTGTGCTGGTTCCTGAGGTTCTGAATTTTCAGGAGGCAAGAGAAAGGTGGGGGAGGACATGGTTTGGAAAACACTCTTCTCAGCCGGAAGGTTGAGAACTTGTTCACTTGATCATACATAAGGTCAAAGGCAATTGGAAGGCGTATCTGCTCTTCAGTGGGNTTAGCAGACAGCCTTTTAGAGTGGGCTTGGAGCAGGGCTGGGGGTGGGAAGCAGCCACAGGACAAGTAGTAGCAGCTAGTCCCTGTGGATGGAGACCCTGGGCTTTCCACTCAGAGTGGCACTGCCTTACCAGGTTGATGTCATTGACATTTATGTGTTGGAGAAGGGTACTGGCCACACACTCTGTGTCCCACTGCACTCCTGGGTCATCTGGAAACTCACTGAAAGAGAGATGCACACTTGAAGGTAAGAATAACCTCATTATTATTATTATTATTATTATTATTATTATTATTATTATTTTGAGACAAGGTTTCTCTGTGTAGCCCTGACTGTCCTGGAACTCACTGTGTAGACCAGGCTGGCCTTAAACTTAGAGAGATTTGCCTGCCTCTGCCTCCCAAGTTCTGGGATTAAAGGCGTGCACCACCACCACCACCACAACCAGGCAGGAATAACCTTCTTGAGACCCAGTGAGTGTGTGCTCAGCTTTGTGAGGAATTGTATCAGCATTGGGGAGCTCCTTACACTTCACGTGCTCAGATTTCAGTTAAAGAAATAAGGTTTACAAACATNAAACTGCTAGAAATCCAGGCTCATCACACACAACACACACAGCTCTCTTGGATCCCAACCAGGCAGGCAGGCAGCCAACACAACCTTCCTACGGTGGGGGTCAATAACTGACCTCAGAATTCTGGGTCAAGAAGAGTCACAAGGTTTCCAACAGGAAAATGACAGGAGTCTCATCACTAAATAATGTCATTATTTCCTTTGACTCACTGGCAACCTCTACCCCACATTCCCAGCCTTCCATAGAGAGCCCAGTCTGTCAGCTCACTCGGATGTTCCTGCAGTGAGCATGGCAGACAGCCCAGGGAGCAGAGGCTGGGCTTAGAGAAAGGAACATGGCTACAACATCCAGCCTTGCTCCCTGCAGGTACATGCCACAGCATGGTTCTGAAGTTCAAAGGACAAATTTCAAGAGTCATTTGTCTCCTTCCATCTTTATGTGAGTTCTGGGATTGAGCCCTGATCATCAGGCTTGGGGACCAGTACCTTTGTCCACTGTGCCGTCCCACTGGCTCGAGACTGTAACTTTGAGAAGACTGAGCGATCAGAACTGGGCCACTGAGGTCCTGTTTCCTCCTTCAGGACTCAGTCAAGTTCCTGAGATTCCTGATCTGTTGAGATTCTGTTTTTTCCTGAGGTTATCTTTGTGCCTAGAATGTCACTGGCTAAAGGGAGCTCATTAGAAACTGTTGCTGTTGTTGGTGTGAAATGTATTCATCATTTCTCTCTGGAATCCTATAGAGGAACCATTTGTTCATCCTCGTTAGGAATGATGCTTTAGGCGAGTGTCATTAGTAACCACTGATCTAAAGAAAAGCCCAGCATATACAAATGTTTGCTCTAAAATTCCAGCTTCACCTTGCTTCAGTCTAAGATGGAGCTCTCATGTGGCCAGCCTTCCTAAGAGCATGAAGACGATGAAATCAGAAAGAGCACCTTTTGCTCCGCTGCTCCTGGAACCCTCTTTTCAAACAGAATGTCCACTTTGGGCCTTACTTAACTTACTATTTCTCCCTGCTCTTTTCTACTTCTTTTTCTAGCACATTCCCTCTGGCACATTGAGCACAAGGTCACCCTCAGTGCTGCTTACTCCATCGAGTCTTCTACAAGGGCTTGAGGCCATAGAGTTCAGTGGCTACAGTCCCCTACACTGCCTACACTTTGTAAAAAGGTCAATTTCTTTACTTACTGGTAGGTGCACACATATACACCATAGTGTGTGTGTGTGTGTGTGTGTGTGTGTGTGTGTATCAGAGGACAGCTTTCAGGAATTAGATCTTTTCTTCCACCATGTGGGTCCCTGGGTCTCAGGTCATCAGGCTTAGCAGCAAGTGCCTTTACCACTGAGCCCTGCCTTGATTTTTGATGCCAGCTGCAAGTTCAGAAGCTTCCCTAAATCATCAGCAATCCACTAGAAATACATGTACCACTCGCTGACAATTGTTCCATGCACGATTGAGCAGAGAAAAGGTATAAAGTCAGCCAAAGGAAGGGATGCCGAATAAGGCAGAGCCTAGGAAGTTTCTAGATGCAGAGGTCACATTGTGCTCCTCGTAGAGGCATGGCGTTGGTCCAGCTTCAGGGTGTGGCAATACACAGGGAGCAGTGGCAACCAGGAAAATGTGCCCACATTTCCGTGTTCAGAGTTTTCCAAGTGACTGACTGATTGCCTATGGTTGATCTCAGCCTCCATGTGACTAATACTATATTGCCCAAAGTCTGCACTGAAGCTAGTACTATCAGCTACGGCACCCACTTCCCAGAAGCCAAGGGCAAAGTCAAATTCTTTAGACTATCCTGTGTATAACAACCTTCACTGTCCTCTACTACTATGGCCTAGATTGTGTCTGTCTCTTTACCTAAAGTAAAAATATATAAGAATAAAGATATTTCTTGTGTACTTGGTATAATTCAGGTTGAAGGACAATTTATTTAAACAAACAGTAAGAATCCATGCCTCTCCATGTACAAGGCACTTTCACTAAGGAATATTTAATAAGTACCAGTTGGTTGAGATATAACTTATCTGGCAACGCTAAAGGCAGTTAATTATACTGGACTCTTGGCAAGAACTTAGAAAGACAGCACCTTTATAAGACAGATCTTACTGGGTATGGTGGCACACACCTTCAATCTTGCACTCAGGAGGCAGTGCCAGTCAGATCTCTGAGTTTGAAGCCAGCCTGGTCTACAGAGTGAGTTCCAGGACAGACAGAGGTGCACAAAGAAATCCTGTCTCAAAAATAAAACAAAACAAACAAACAAGATCTTACAAGCTAGATATGATGGCACACGCCTAGAATCTTAGCACCCGGAAGGCAGAGGCAGGAAGATTTCCTGTAAGTTTGAGGCTAGCCTGCTCAACAGCGAGTTCCAGGCCAGACAGGACTACACAGTGAAACNCCTAAGAAAACAAGAACAAAGGCTGGCTTGGTGGCTCACATCTGTAATCCTAGCACTTGGGAGGTTGAAACAGGAGGATTTCTAAGAGTCTGAGGCCAGCCTAGGCTACAGCAGTGAGTTCCAGGATAGCCTGGGCTATAGAGTAAGATTGTCTCGAGAACAACCACTACCACTGCCAAAAAACTGATTGGAGTTAAAAAACACATGGGCCAGGCGGTGGTGGCACATGCCTTTAATCCCAGCACTCGGGAGGCAGAGGCAGGCAGATCTCTGTGAGTTTGAGGCCAGCCTGGGCTACCGAGTGAGTTCCAGGAAAGGTGCCAAAGCTACACAGAGAAACCCTGTCTCAAAAAGCCCCCCNAAAAATTAAATAAATAAATAAATAAATAAATTAAAAACACATGGACTGGGCAGGGACTGTGAGGCATCCCAACTGCCTCCCTCCAACTCAATGTAAGAAAATACAAAATCAAAAAAAATTCAGGCACATTAATAAATACATATAAAACCAAGCGTGGTTCCTTTCAAACCAAATGAGTTTTCACTTTGCCTNTGGTGCACTTCTAATCAGTATAAANCCTGGGTCTAGGAATAACCTTTGCTCGATTTCTATCTTCTTTGGTAGAGTAGGAGTTCTGCTTTGGTAACCATTCTGGCAGAATGTAAACAGGAGGGTTGGAGTCAGCCTTTGGACTCCAAAGAGACAGTTGGTGAATGACCTGTGTCCAATTTTCTTTGTACAGTCTTTCTTCCTGCTGGAGTTTATACATGCCNATTAGAATTACAGTAGCCATATTGGTCTGTAGAATAATCAGGTATGAAAGACAGATATAACAGAGTCACAAAAGGGGGACACAGACCCCATGGGTGTGTCAGCCAGACAGCACAGGGGCTTCTACCATAGCCAGGTTTCTGATATCTACAGCAGAAGCAATTCCTAACTTAGAGTTGACTGTGTATGTTGTATGTGTGTGAGGGGAGCACACACATATGTAGGAGCATGTGTCCCCGGATATGCACGGTGACCAGAGAAGACAATGGGAGGANTCTTGCTCTACCATTCTTTATTCTTTAGAGACCATGTCTCTCTCCAAACCCAGAGTTAGGCTGGCAGCCAGTAAACTCCAGTATGCTCCTGCCTTCACCTCCTACATTGCTAGGTTACAGGTATGTGCAGCCAAGCCTGCCTTTTTTACATGGATACTGGGGGTTTGAATTCAGGAAGCATTTTTACCCAGTGAGCCATTTCCTAAGCTGCTGATTTCATTTTTAAAAGGTTCCACATGATCAATTACTTAGGTTGTTTCTTGTTTTTATTATTGTACTAAGGTTAGCCAACACATACAGTTCCATAAGTATGTGGCTCTCAATGTTTCCCTGTGATAAAATTAGTGGAATTTAATTTCTGAGTTGAAGGTGGAGTAGTATGTGTGTAGAATAACTCTTAGAAGAACCCTGTGAAGAAGAGTAGATGGAAACTGTTGACACCAAAGTGCAGAGAGTGACAGGGAGAGAGGGGTTCAGGGAGGGCTGTGCCTTCTATAGGCTGAAAAGAAAAACTCATAAGCACAATCCACATCATGCCTGCTCTAAAAACTAAGGTGTGTGTGCAGGCATGCACTGAACCTAATGCATGTTAGGCATGTGCTCTACTTCTGAGCCACACTTTTTTTTTTTTTTATTTAAATTGGAGACAGGGTCTCACAATCTCTCCTAGGCTAGCCTGGAACTCACTGTATCTACCAGGCTAGCCTTGANCTCACAGAGATACTCTTGCTTCTGCCTCCCAAATGCTGGGATTAAAGCATGGATCTCTGTGAGTTTGATGCCAGACTGATCTACAAATCGAGTTACACAGAGAAACCCTGTCTGGAAAAAAAACCAAAAAAAAAACAAAAAACAAAAAACAAAAAAAGGTGTCCACCACCATTGCCTGGCCTGAGCTACACTTTAGAGTCTCAAAGTTCCAAGTCTGGCCTTGTATTTACTCTATAACTCAGGCTGGTCTTGTACTTTCATTTCTTCTGTTTCAGCCTCCAGGGTAGCTGGAATTACAGATCAGGTGACTAGGTCCAGCTCTCAGGTGCTTTTCTACTTACTTATATTTATTTATTATTCTTATAAGCATCCTGACAAGATTCTGACTTAAACAGTGATTTATTTGTATTTTATGGGAATAAGTGTTTTGCCTGTATGTATGTGCGCCACATGCATGCAGTGCCCACAGATCAGAAGAGGGTGTTGGATTACAGGGCATCTGGAGTTACAGATGGTTGTCAGCAGCCTTGTGGGTGCTAGACACTGAACCCAGGTCCCCATAAATCTCTGGTATTTGAAGTGTGTCCTTGTTGGAAGACATTTTGTTACTGGGGGGGACTAAAAGGTTTCAAAAGCTTCCTGCTATGGCCAGTGTGCTCTCCTCTTCCTTGTTATGTATCAGAATGGGAGCTCTCTGCTGCTGCTCCAGGGAGCATGCTCCCAAGCATGATGGTGACGGACTCCTGTCCCTCTGAACCNTCTCNAGGAAACCATTCCTTTCGGCAGTTGCCTTGGCCATGTTTTAGCCCAGCAATAGGAAAGAAAGCACCATATCCACACCCATGACTTCNGGTGTGTTTTGTCTTCCTCGTACCTCTCTCGTAAGTCTCATACTTGAATCTGTATTACAACATCTTTATAAAGCCTTCATACTTGCTGGTCCTGAAAGTCTTTCCTGTGGTGAAGCCACAAGTCCTGGTTGGGACTGAGGGAAGGTCCCTAAGAGCCTAGCTGAACTCCACAGGCTGCTAATGATGAAAGGGTGGAGCTGAGACTCCTTCCTGGAATCCCCAAAATGCTGTCAGAAAGTCCTGATTACAAGAAAATTACTGAGATGTGTAGTCATACACTCACTAAGGAAGCTACCTGGGAACAGAACTCATATAGTAAGGACTATGATTTTATCAAGTCCCAGGTGGAATTTCTGATGGTTACGTGTCCTAGGCAAAGTTTAAAAGTAGGAGGTACTGATCTTACATTATGGGTCTTCAAGTTCTAGGAAGGGAAGCTAGGAGCACTTCCAAATTGAGACAAGTTCCATTTAAGGAAAAGGTCTCCATAATAGACAAAAAATATCACAGATTCCAAACAGACCAAATTCTCAGATGTATTTTATCCTAAAATAATCTGTCCACAAATATGAAACTATAAGTAACAAAATATTTCCATAGTAGGGATTGATGAGAAAACCTATTCTATGGGAAAAAAAGATTAAATAGAATATTATAATAAAACGTGTTCTACTTTCATTAAACAAGCAAAAGGTTGCAACTTTATCCTTGTAACCAACTCTCTACCTTAGAAATCACAGGGATGTCACTGGGAAACAAGTAGAAGCTAAGCTCTAAAAGCTTCACATTAAAACCATGTCAGGCATGGCCTTCCCTCTCTGACACAGGTTAAAAAGAAAAAAAAAAGGAATAGGTGACTGATTTGCTCCAGCAACAGGCAGGTTTTGTTTTGTAAATGTAAATGGGTGTTTTGTCTATATGTATGTCTGTGAACCACATATATGCCTGGTGACATGGAATCTAGAAGAGGGCATCTAATCCCTGGAACTGGAGTTACAGACCACTGTAAACTACCAAGCAGGTGCTGGGAATTGAACCCAGGTCCTCTGGAAGAGCAGCAGTGCCTTTGTGTTTTTAAGATTGATTTATTTATTTTATGTATATGAGTGCTCTATGTGCATGTATGCCTGCAGGCCAGAAGAGGGCATCAGATCCCACTAGAGATGGTTGTGAGCCACCATGTGGTTGCTGGCAATTGAACTCGGGACCTCTGGAAGAGCAGCTGAATGGCTTAATTGCTGAGCCACNTGTCCAGCCCCAGCAAACAGGTATTCCAAAGCAGTTCCCTTGTAATTTGTAATTGTCTAAGTCCAGACTTCTGGAAGCCTCCGGGGAAGGGAACAAAATTACAGAGCTTTGAGTTCCTCAACTTTCCTGACTTATTGCAAGGTGATGCCTTGCACCTTCACGTTCTGACCCAGACTCTCCAGCCCAGATCAGCCTGTGCTGTTTCCTGCAAGAGCCAGCAAAGGAAAAGCAACAAAAGGCTTAACTTCCAAGGGTGTGCACAAAGGAAGTGTGAGGACTACTAAAAACATTCTCTTTCTAAAAAATTATGTTTCATTTATTTACTTTGTGTGAATGCATACGTGTATGTGTGCATGGAGGTCAGCAGACAAATTGGGAGCTGGTTCTTTCCTTCCACCATGAGGGTCCTGGGGATCAAATTCACATCATCAAGCTTAGCAGGAGGCATCTTTNCCTGCTAAGCCATCTTGTCCATCCTCAAATATTCTTAGTTTTTATTTTTATTTTGAGACAAGGTCTCATTATATAGCTCATTATATGGCCTGGAACTTACTATATAGATCACAGAGATCAACCTGCTTCTGTTTCCTGTGCTGAGATTAAAGGCATGCGCCACCACTGCCTGGCAGTGAACACACCTTCAGTCCCAGCACTCAGGGGGAAGAGGCAGGTGGATCTCTGTGAGTTCAAGGNCAGCCTGGTCTACAGAACTCGTTCCAGGATAGCCAAGGCTACACAGAAAAACCCTGTTGTAAATTAGTTGTCCTGACATGGCAAGGATATTGCATTTATTTATTTGTTTGTTTAGAGGCGGGGTCTCAATAAGTAGCCTTTGCTGGCTACTCTATGGAATGCTATGTAAANAGGACTATAGAGATGTGCCTGCCTCTGCTTCCTTAGTGCTAGGATTGAAGATGTGGGCCACCACACCCAGCTGGACATTACTTCCTTAAACTCTCAGCAGTTATGATTATGTGCATAAAGCCTGCATAAGATTGGGCTCATCAGGGACTCACTAGGCCCCACGCAACCTTGAGGACCTACAGAGGGTTAATGGTTTCTGGGAGAGGGAGAGGCATTTTCTTCAGTGGTGTATGCTCTGACAAGGTGCCCATATTCCTGTAAATAACCCCTCATCCATACTCCTGTAAACAAACCTAAGAAAACTCATTGGGTCAAACACACAAACAAAAGGAAAGAAAAGAAAGAGACTTGACCAGAGGAGGACCATCTGGGACCGTCTGGGAAGGGAGAGAAGCAGTGGGAGAGGAGGGGGACAGAAGAGAGGGTCACGGGGGTGAGTATGATAAAGACACATTGTATACACGTTGGAAAATGCCTCAATGAGGCCAGGTGGTAGTGGTGCACACCTTTATTCCCAGCACTTGGGAGGCAGTGGCAGGCGGATTTCTCTGAGTTCAAGGCCAGCAAGTTCCAGGGCAGTCAAAGCTACACAGAGAAACCTTGTCTCAAAGGAAAAAAAAGAAAAGAAAATGTCAAAATGAAACCCATTATGTACAATTGATATATGCTAATAAAAACTTAAAAGTCTCAAAGGTTGTTGGAAGCGGAGTGTGGTGTGTTACATATATAGACTCAGGAGACTGAGGCAGAAGGATTGCAAGTTTGAGGCTAGCCTGTATGAAAAGAGAGAGAAAAAAGAGTGCTTAAGGGAAACAGGCAATTTACAAGGAAGGAATGCAAACTATCAAAATAGAATGTATTTTTCTGATTCTCAGAAAGAATGGAACAATGCAAGATTAAAGGAGGATGCCTATAAGGAAGGGCACAGGGGAGTTTAAATGGCTACAGAGAGGTGATTTGGGTATATGAGATTGTGTGTCCTGGACCCCACACTTGTAAAAAGTAGTGTTAAGGAAACAGAGAAGCTTGACGGCCACAGTTAAGCTAGTAGAGATAGCAACATTCACCCGTTACCAAGGGGCTNGCACTTCTGCCGCTTCACCAGTAGGGGGCAATTTCTCTAACTTCTTGAATAGTGACTTGCAAAAATAACACATCTTTGGGCTTGTTCAGAATGAAAGTGAGGACACATCCAAGATATGGGATGTTAATGTGCACGCCAGGAACAACCCCCAGCCCCTAAGCTTTAGCTTGTCTTCTCATAAAGAATAATGCACATTAAAGAGCAACAGAGATATGAAAAGAAATTGTATTTTCCAAACAAGTGGGAGAACTTCCAAAGAAAAGGCTCCTAATAGATGGAAGTCTCCAGACAACCAAGTCTCAGCTTCCCAGAAGGCAGAGCCTAGACCGAAGCCAAGTGTGGTGCAGTGTTCTGGAGACATGGACTGTGGTGGGCAGGAGTGAGCCACAGAGGGAGGGAAGCAGGGTAGTTTTATTAATTTGGTCCAGTTGTGGACATGGCTTGTGAGATCCCACAGGTGTCTAAAAAGCTGTTAGAAAAACACCTTAGGCCGAGGACATATTTTTCTCTGTAGCCTGTTTGCTCTCCAGACTTCGGGGTTGAGTTCACTTGGGTGCTTGAGGACAGAAATGGGACCGAANCCTTAAGGTGGAGAGCAGGTGGTAGAGTGAGCCTGAGTCTGTCAGACAGGCAGTGGGTACCTGGAGAATAAGAGTGCCAGGGACCCCATGACATCAGGGCAGATTTAACTGACCTGGACCAGGCACACATTTATGCACCATGCATGGGGCTAAGTTTTGGGAACAAACATGAATATAGGTCACTCTTTATTCCCTCAGAATGCTTAGGGCTGAGTGGGGGTGAGGTTTGGGTTCTCGCAGGATGAAAGAATTTGCCAGGGAAAGCAGAGAGGAGCTGGCCAGGAGGTCAGGAATTCCAAGTCGGGGTGGCAGTGTGGCTAGTTGGTGGCATGAGCAGCTGACAGTGGTCGCTGAAGCACACATGGTGGAGAGGAGGGCATCGAAGACCTCTGAGGAGAAAGAGCCAGTATTTTTGGCAGCCATCCAATGCAGCAGAGGAGGCCAGCCGAATGTGATCAAGTTTTTGGTTTGACAAGCCTGACAAGCCCTTGCAGGTGGGGAGAGGGTGGACTTAGCAAACAGTGTTAGTACTACAGGAAAAGGCTCCAGACCTCAGCTCCATCCTGGACCTCTGTGTTCAGTAAACGAGCTGGCCTCCTCGGCCTGTGACGCTTGCTTTTCTAACAGCAGAAACCCTGACCTTCCCCACACATTCTGATGACTCATCCCTACTGGTACCTTTTACAGTCCCTCAGCAGCACCATGGAAATATCTGGAAAATCTGTGGGGCAGTAGACCCCTCCAGTCACTAGATGCAAGAAGGGAGGCCCCTTCTCTCCATTAGCAAGAGGAGGCTCAGGCCACCCTCCCTCAGAGCCCTCTGCAGAGGCGGCCATGGTGGTAGATGCTGCAGCAGACTCCAGCAGGGTTAGGTAACAGCTTATCTCTCTGAGAACCAAATCCCACTTTTGCACACTGCACTCTGAACTCTAATACAGATGGAAGTGGTTCACACACCCTTATTTGGTCTTGTGGCTTGTGTAGCACAGTGCTGGCAGAATTAGCTGCCCTTCCTCCACACACTTCAGGCCCATTTCTAAACTTAATTACTTCCTTTGTCATCTAAAGTGGGCAAAGGTCAGTAGGGTTCAGTGTACCGGCTTTGGCAGGCCCAGGGCCTGCAAGCTTAGCTGGTGCCTGGCAGTTGGCCTCTCCCCACTAAGGGATCATTCTGGGAGGCAGGGACTGTCTCCCCACACTGAGGCCATCCTGCAGTGTTAGAAGCACAGGGGAGCCAGGGAAGTGCAAGGGGATTGTATCTAAGCTGAAAGGTTGGAGCCAACATTTGAAAGCAGGGTTCAGTAGCTTCTGGGGGAGGGGGGTGGGTTGTCTAGAGCAGTGGTTCTCAACCTGTGGGTTTTGACCCCCTTGGGAATAGAATATCAGATATCCTGTATATCAGATATTTACATTACAACTCATAACAGTAGCAAAATTACAGTTCTGAAGTAGCAATGAAATAATTTTATGGTTGGGGGTCACTACAACACGAGGAACTGTATTAAAGGGTCACAGAGTTAGGAAGTTGAAAACCACTGCCCTAAAGTGAAACAAACGCAGAGAGGAAAAGAAAAGAATGGAAAAAAAAATGAACAGGAGAAGAAAAAACATGGACTGGGAGGTGTAAAAAAGAGAGTTAGAAAAATCAGCACCCTTATGAAGCATCTGTCCTGCTAAGGGCCTCATCTTCAAGCAGTTTAGGAGCCTAGACAGATTAAATCCCAGGAGACTCTTCTCTACAAGGCACCGGTCTCCCAGGTGGAATCATAAATGGCCCTTTCCTTTCTCCTAAGATGTAAAACGGGCCAGGAAATCGCAAGTGTTTGGTACCTGTGGGAAATATTTCCTGGACATGGTCTGAAGGTCACAGAGCTGTACCCTTACAGGCATGCTGAGGCTTCTACAGGCTGAGGGAGGAGGGCTAATGACCACTTACCCTCTTCCAAGATAGAGCAAGAGAAGGAAGTAAGGCCTAGCAGTAAGTGGGTTGTACCAATTAGTAGTTCAGCCTGGAGCACTAACACCTTGTTTCTCTCTCTGCTCTACACACGTGCTCTACACACGNGCTCTACATACTGCTGCTGCTTGTAGATTGGAGACCCTGTGTGAGTAATAAAAGATGCCCAAATACCCGTGGNGTCCTGAGCTTTCTTTGGCATTTTGAAGAGGGTACCTGGAGGCTGCTGAGGGCCTGTGGTTGAATAACAGTACTATACAGAAATCAGTACCTGGTGCTCCTCTTTCTCAAAGACATCCTTCATATTGTTGCAACAAAGCCTGCAAAGCTCTTACGGGCAATCTTGCTTCATAGTTTACTGTTTACTGTGGTGTTGAGGTCGGGCTGCGCTCCGCTCTATGCTACTCCACATTGTATAAAACAGTGGTTTTTCAGGCTTTGCCTTGTCCTAAGAGACTCCAAATTACAAGTAACTTTTGAGTTGATTTTGAGGAAGGGGTAGAGTCCTTCCAGTGCAGCCCCTGGGTAGACTCAAAACTCAACATCTGTTAGGCTCCACCCATCTAGCACAGGCTGACAGATAAATGACTTATCTCAGGGAGAAGTAAGGGAGCCACTCAGTGGTTTAGAGCACTGGGTACTCTCAGAGGACCAGAGAAGTGGATTCCCAGCACTGACATGGTGGTTTAAAACCCTCGGTAACTCTAGTCCCAAGGGACGCGACGCCCTCTTCTGTCCTCCACAGGTACTGCACACAGGCGGTGCACAGACACACATGCAGGCAAAACACCCATACACATACAAAGACAAAAAAGAAAGAATCCCCACTTGTTGAGTTTTGGCATTGAATAAAGAAGAATATTTATTTTTTAAAGGGAGATGAATTAAGACAGTAGGGGCACATGGTTGTACTGAAATCATAACCAGGTCCGAGGACGTATCAGACATACCAGACTAAGGAGAAGGTAACTCCCTCACCTGGACCCTCTAAAGTAATGGACATCTAACACCGTGATGGCATGACCTCACAGCTTGTCATCTGATGCGTGGGTATGTGTCACGGACTGACAAGCAGAGGACTTCCTAACTGCCCCTGGTGCTTCAGCTCAGCTTGGTCCTTTGGCTGTTGATGAGGCCTATTCTATTGCCTGCCTACCACCTGTCTGCTGTCAGGACCTGACTGATGTTTCCTGCTGTGGGCCCAGTCTGGCCTTCCCCAGCTGGACTCTGCAGCTTCTCTCTCCAACCCCAACTTCAGCAGCTCCTGCAGCAACCCCTGCAGCAAGCCCTGGTCCACCACTCATCTAGTCCCTTATCTTATCAATACAGACTCCCTCTCAGTCCAGCTCTCAAATTCTCTGAACTCTGCTGCAGCCTCTTTAACTTGTGCTCATTCTCTAAGCCACACATTTGCATGTTGATAGAGAGATATATTTACTGTGAGCTGTGTGACAGGACAGTTAATATTAATAATTAAGATGGGTACAGAAATGCCCCCAGTAGTGGCACATGCATTAATCCCAGCACTCAGCGGACAAAGGCTGGTGGTGGGTCTCTGTGAGTTTGAGGCCAGCCCTGTCTACAAAGTGAGTTCCAGGCCAGCAAGAGCTACCCAGTGAGACTATGTCTTCTCCCCCACCCCACTCACCCGCAAAAAAGGAAGTCAAGTGGTGGTGGTGGTGCATGCCTTTAATCCCAGCTCTGGGGAGGCAGAGGCAGGAGGATCTCTGTAAGTTCGAGGCCAGCCTGGTCTACAGAGTGAGTTCCAGGACAGCCAGAGCTACACAAAGAAACCTTGTCTCAAAAAACCAACAAAACAAAAAACTGAATTTGCCTTGGCCAGATTACTAAAGTAGGGAGGGTTACCAAGCAAACTGCTGCCACTGAGGTCTTTCGAATTTGTTGCTATCCAATGAATTCCAACATTGTGGAAAAATACAGATGTGACCATCCATTTCTGGCCTAGCACCTTAATCACATGTGGCTAAAACAGAAAGGAACCTATGTAACGAGCTCACTTCAAAGATGTGGGCATTCTGCTTGCCTTGACCTTTCTCCCCAGGGGTGGGTTACAAGCCGATGGCCTGTGTTTAACCTCTCTTCCTGGTCCTCTGTTTCCCACAAAGAGAGCGGCAGTGATACAACCAGACTTAGAATCTGCTTGTGTTAGAAACCCTTCTTGTCTGAGCTCACAAGGTCCATAACACAGACGGAGCCTGACATCTGTCTTCATTCTGTGTCCTTTACTTGGATCTCTACCCAGCTTCACACGTAGGCACCCTAATAACTTTTGGGGGGGTGGTGGTGCTGGGTATGTAGTTCAGTGGTCAAGTACTTACACAGCAGCTACAAGGTTCTGGACTTGGCATGGGGTGGGGTGGGGGCAAGGGAGAGGTTATTTCTAAGAATGGGTGATTCAAAGTTGGTTTGCACTAAGATCACAACCATTTCAGCCCCCCTTCAAGGCTGAAGGCAAGACTGAAGTGGAAACAGAGGCTGCACCCCTCCCCGCAAAGAGCAATCATCTTGTGTGAACCAGATCAGAATTTCTCAGGAGTCACCAAGCACAACTAGGATGGAGACGAGACGATGACTAACCAGACCACAGTCTGACCAAGACTGTTTCATTATNCGTACCCCTCCCCTGTCCCAGAGCGCGTGCCTGTGGTCCCCACATGGGAGAGTTGCTTCATCTTCTCCGTCTGCCCAGTATGATCATACTAAAAATTGTTTCTTTCTGACATGACTTTCTGTTGTTGGTGGCCAGACCTAATTTGTTGAGGTCACTCAGAGTTGAAGAATACTTAGAAATATATGAAAACAGAAAAAATAAAAATAAAAACAAAACCAAAAAGAAACCTTCTGGCAGAAGGCTGTGTTACCTGGTTTTGAATGGAGAAGAAGCACTAGTAAGAAAAGCTTAACTTTCTGACTGCACTTCAAAATGTGGTCCTGAAGTTCTGCCTCATTTTTATGCATTTGTCACTTATTTAGAGATAGGGCTCCCATAGGCCAGCCTGGCCTTGAACTGAACTTACTATGTAGGTGAGGACTTTGATCCTCCTGTCTCCTCTTCCTCTAGTTGCTGAGGCTGAGGAACAGGTGCCACCACATCTCCTTTATGCCCTGCTGGGGATGGAACTCAGCCTCACACATGCTAGGCAAGCACACTCCCAAGTGAGCCACACCCCCNGTTTAGAGTCTTCATGTAATAGAACCAAAATTACAGTCACTTCGGCAAAGAAGAGGTGTGTTTCTGATGTTCACAAGCACTTGAAGTACCATCTTGACCCAAAGAAATAAGACAAGGTAGAAAGTCTGAGAACATGGGCCCTGAATCCTTCCAAATTCCCACCCATTGAGTAGTAAGCATCAGGCGTTCTGGGTGCTACCCACTGGGATCTCCAGGAGAGCAAAAGGGAAACAGGAAAGCTTTCCATGGAAATGTGGTCTCATGCTTGGGCTTGACTGAGCTTCAAGGGCTGTGAGAGACGGAAAAAGGGAGGGGAGCAGACAGAAGGACCAGCAAAGCCTTCAAATAATGAAATCCCAGACAGAAAGGACTGCAAGCAAAAGTGACCAAGATGCTATGAGGTTCAGAGGAGGGAGACGGGAGCTTCTGGAATGTATGTA
>LZPO01107898.1:286277-312271 GCA_001675575.1 Neotoma lepida
AAACAAAACACTCTTAGCGTCATGAAGGAAGAGGCATCATGGCTGTAGTGGGATGAAAAGATCTTTCAACAAGGGCTGAGATTCCAGATGGAGAACAACCAGAGCTAAGGGGTACTGAGGAGGGGTGGGGTGGGGGACACAGCTGTTTTGAGAAGAGGAAATTCAGTTTGCCTGGAGTATGAGGTACTTGCCATGTCATAGACAAATGATGCACACTGAGGAATTATGCAGAGGGCTCAGCAGGGGAGGAGTCAGGTCAGGTATGCCTTAGGAAATTAACCTGGAGGAATAAGTTGGGGAAGTGGAGANTATTTAGGCAACTATAATAGTCCAGCCCAAAGGTAGTAGCCAGGCAAATGGAAACAGCGAAGAGTCAGCGGCTGTCATTAAACACAACTACTAGAGTTAGCAGCAAAATAGATTCTAGGAATAAGGAAGAAAATGGCACCAAAGAGGATTCCAGGGCTGAGGAGGGAGCAGATCATTTGTCTAACTAACATATCCGAGACCCTGGGTTCATTGTCTGCATTCCTCTGCACTGGAAACATTACAGCCACTTTAGTCACAACGTGGTAAAACAATCTGAAGGACAACAGGAGACAGAATTGGTTCTCAGTCAGCAAGACTGCACATGACCACATTTTTGGTTGAAGAGAATCAAAATTAAAATAGCAGATTTAGGGGCAGGGAAATGGTTCAGCAGGCAAAATGCCACACAAATCTGAGAGCTAAGTTCAATCCCCAGAACCCACATTAAAACAAACCAACTACCCCAGATGTGGCAGTGTGCATCTTTAACCTACCAGCCACCCTACAGACAGGAGAATCAGCTGGGAGCTCACTGCAAGGTGGAAGGCAAGAACCAACTCCCGAAAGTTGTTCTTCTCACCATACATGCAAGTTGTGGTACACGTGCAGGCATGTGTGCACACACACACACACTCAATACACACATACAAAATTAAAATAGCACGTTAAAAATACTCTCATAAGTCCAGACACTGTTTTACGTCTATAATCCCAGCTGTGGAGGAGGGTACGGCAGAAAGACAGAAAACTCTAGACTGGCTTGGTCAATGCAGCAAGATCTTATCTCTACTTGTTGCTTTTTCTTTTGGAGATCTCATGTGTCTCATGCTGACTTCGAACTTGTAGCTATGTAGCTAAGGATGACATTGAACTTCTGCTCCTTCTGCCTGGGGTTCCAGGAATGCGCCATCACACTTGGTTTTATGAGATACTTGGGACTGAAGCCAGGCCTGGGTGCATGCTATACAGGCACTCTACAACTGAGCTACATCTGTAGGCTGTTTTTTAAACTAAATTTTTAAAAATTTAATTTTATCATGTTTTGTGTGTGTGTGTGTGTGTGTGTGTGTGTAGGTCAGAGGCCAACTTGTGGGAGTTAATTCTGTCCCATTATGTGGGTCCCAGGAATTGAACTCTGGTCATCAGGCTTAGCAGCAAGCACCCTCACCTGCTGAGTCATTTGCCAGCCCCTGTTTAAAGGATGAGAAAACATGAAGAGATATTGAAAGATCAGAGATAAATGAAAATGTCTACTAAAGCATATTACAAGTATAAGGAATTATGTGGCAAAGGTCAGTGATGAAGCTGTAAATAACAGATGTGTCAGGTGTAGTCTTGGCAGCCAGTTCTAGGAAGTAGGTCACCGGTAACTTTCCTCCCTGAATTCTGGGCTTAACAGGTAAACAACAGAGAAAACAGTAATTTGATATGCACAATCTGTTTCAAGCTAAGTAGATAAAAGACGGTGGAACCAGCGAGATGGCTCAGAGGGGAAAGGCACTTGCTGCTGACCCTGACCATGGTGGAGGAGAGAACTGACTCCTGCAAATTGTCCTTTGATCTCCACACATGTGCTCACACCCACACCCACACACATAAGAAAGATAGAGGAGAAAAAGGAAGGCAGCAGGGCTGAGCCACGTGCCTAATATCTGTGAAAACAGAAGGACCCAGGTTAAATCTCCAGCCCTTCAAGAAAAAAAAAAAATGGGGGAGGGATTAGGGTCTACAGCACTAAGCACCAGTTAAAATTCAAATTTCAGGCCAAGCACAGTGATGCAAGCCTTTCATCCCAGCATGCAGGCATGTGCATGAATTTCTGAGTTCGAGGCCAGCCTAGTGCAAGGCTACACATTGAGACCCCCATGTTAAAAAAAAAATAAAACAAAACAAAAAAACCCAGAATCAAATTTCAAAGCCTGGTGTGATGGCTCATGCTTGCAATCAGCACTGGGAAGGCTGAGACAGGGGACTGTCACAGATTGGAGCTATTTAAGGCTATGCATTGAGTTTGTTCTAAGTAACAGCCTGGTACAGTGTAAGATCTTGTTTGCAAAACAAAACAAAACAAAAATGTGAATTTCAGATATATCATCAATAACTTTTTAGGACAATTATATCCCATGAAAAGTTAGAGTAATGTTTATCATTAAAATTAACTCTAGTAAACTGGGATGTGGTGGNNNACGCCTTTAATCCCAGCACTCAGGAGGCAGAAGCAGGTGGATCTCTGTGAGTTCGTGGCCAGCCTGGTCTACAAAGTGAGTTCCAGGACAACTAGAGCTGTTTTATATAGAGAAACTCTGTCTCAAAAAAACCAGAATAAAAATAAAAATTAAAAAAAAAAGATTTAAGCTAAAACATAAATTGAGCATCTTCCATTTTATTTGTAAGGAACACACCTTTTTGCAGGTCAATTACTCTGTCTGGTAAATAATTAAGTGGTTGTTGTAAAAAAGACCTTAGAGATAATCTAACAGAACATTTACTTTATGAGCAGAGGCCTGGAGATCAGAGCGTGGGTGGGTCTGCCAGCTGTCACCGGGCCAGATGGGGCCAGATCTAAAAGCTCTGTTGCTACAGATAGTTTCCATGTCTGTTAGTTTGTTTGCTTGAGACAGGATCTTACACTATAGTCCAAGCAGGCTTTGAACTTTCAGCAATCCTCCTGCCTCAGCATCTCAAGTGCTGGGAATACAGGCATGTGCTACTGCGCTTGGCCCAAGTCTATTTTAAAAATGACTTTATTTGGAGATGGAGAGATGTTTCAGCCCTTATGAACACTTGCTCTTTCAGAGGACCCAGATTCAATTCCCAGCACCCACATGAGTGTGTTACACAAGGCTCACAAGCTTGTAACTCCAGTTCTAGGGGATCTAAGGGCCTCTTCTGACCTCTGCAGGCAAATGACCACACACATAAAATAAATTCATTAACTGTAAATAAAGCCCCCCCACCCCCATTTATTTTTGAATCTAGTTTCTGGAGATAATAAAATCCTCTAAGATGGCTATATCAAATTTTTATTGATTTTACTCTGTGTGTGTTTGTGTATGTGTGTATGTATGTGTGTTTGTGTGTTGTGTGTGTGTGTTNTGTGTGTGTGTTGTGCTGCTAAAGAGCAAACCCACAGTCTCATATGTGCAAACATGCAAGCTACACTGAACTGCATTCTTAGAACCATAGGAACTATTGAGGAAAAGTGCACTGTTAAATTGAGCAGCTACTCAAAACCTATGCTATTTATAAAAAGGTTAGAAATAATAGTTTGTTCAGGAGGTGAGTACCAAGAGAAGATTCTGATACTCAAGTTTGCATGGGGAACACTCAGTATCNTTGTAGGTATGAGATCAATAGTCACCTCATTAAAAAATGCATAGACTCTCCCCAGGTGTGAGATCAATACCAAATCAAAGGTTAAGATTACTCCTATATATTCTTTAAAGAGTTTAGTTCTTACATTTAGGTCTCCACCTCTTCTATCCTGAAGAAGCGTCTCCTGAGATAATAGGTAAAAATCACCATCTTGTTCCATTTTACATATAAGAAAAGAGAAACCCAGAGAGGAGAAATTATTTGCTAAATGAGACACAGCTAGTTTATGGTAGTGCCACAGCCAGAATTCGTATTTCACGACTCCTGGACAACAGCACTTTCTAGCATACTGTATTTTCCTCATTTTCTTTTCTTTGGTCTTAACATCCTTTACATCAATCTTTCCTGCTGCCAGTAATTACCTATCTAAAATGAAAGAAAAGACATGTGTAGCTAGTTGGTATAGTGCTTGTCTCGAATGCAGTAAGTCCTGGGTTTCAATCCCAGCACCTCATAAACCAGGCATGGTGCCATGTACCTGTAATCTCAATACTTAGGAGGTAGAGGCAGGAAGATCAGAAGTTCAAGACTATCCTCAGCTACATTAACAAACTGGAAACCAGTTTGGGCTCTAAGAGATCCTGTCTTAAATACTTCTCATCACACTACTGTGATACTTCATTCTCTTTCCTCAAACTCCATTGAGAACAACAACAGAGTAAAATTTAAGTAGCAATAACTTTAATGAAAAATGTAGTGATATATTGTGTACCCTAATAAAATTTGCCTGAAGATCAGAGGACAGAATAAGCCACTAGATTAAACATAGAGGCCAGGCAGTGGTGGCACATACCTTTAATCCTAGCACTCAGGAGGCAGAGAATCAGATGGATCTCTGTGAGTTCAAAGCTACCCTGGACTACATGAGACTGACTTAGTCTAGGAGGGAAATAGAGCCAGGCAGTGGTGGCACACACCTTTAATCCCAATACCTGGGAGTCACACGCCTTTAATGCCAGCACTAAGAAGTAAGTGATATGGTGGGCGGAGAAAGGTATACAANGCGTGAGGAGACAAAAACTAAAGTGTCTCAGCTAGAGGCTTTTCAGGCTGAGGAGTCCTAGAGGTAAGATGTGGCAGTCACTTGTTCCTTTGTCTCTCTGATCTCTTTCAGCTTTTACCCCAATATCTGGCTCAGGGGTTTTTATTAAAAGACNTGTTTAAGATTTGAGCAACAGAAAAGCATGGGATGAGGCGTGCCTGCCTAGTACTGTAGCCACGTGGTAAGTGGTACATCTTGGACATTCAACAGGACATAAAGCTTCTCAAAATGGAGCTTCTTCCGTCCCAGAAGCACCTGGTGATCTCTGATTGTGATGCCATGAGATCTAGAGACAACAAGTCATCTCCAGACTAACATTTGGAAGGAAAATCAGGTCAAGAAGTTATTTCTAGTGGGAGTACCAAGAGGTAAACATGAGAATAAACTAAAAATATAGATGTCTCCACATAAAGAGAATATTTGTCAATTAGAGTTAACGACAGTAACATTAGGTAAAAGCTTTAGATGGCCTCTGATCATCCACACCCTTTTCTGTTCTTCAAAACTAGTTTTCAGCAGGTAGCTGACTCTAATCAAGCATGAGAAGCAATCTGGAGAAATCTACATACAACACTTCAAAAATAGAAGAATAGAATGAAAAAGATGGACAACCTAATAATCTCAAAATAGCTTCAGGAGTCTCAAAGAATTACTTGTAGCTTAGGAACAAAAACAAAATGAGACAAAAAAGTAGGGAAGAGGGATCTTAAAGACTGGGGATTCCAAGAAGGTTTATGTAAAACAGGAGTGGAAGTTCTTATAGAGTACAACTTGGCAAATAGGTAAGGAAAAATAAATATTCAGTTACTGAAAGGAAAATGATTTGCTAGAACTGTTTGAGAAAAATCCTAAAATGGGGCTGGGAAGATGGTTCAGTGTAGTTCCTGAGTTTGGATCCCCCAAATCCATGCAAAAAGCCAGAAGTAGTAGCAACATTATCGGTTACCACCGGGGGGAGCAGGCAGGTGGATTCCCCCAGAGGTGCTGACCAGCCAGTCTAGCTCAAACTGCACAAACTGCAAGCTTCAGATTCAGTGAGAGACCTGTCTCAAAAAATACGGTGGAGAGCAAAGAGGAAGACACTTGACATTGACCCTGACCTCCATAAGTACACCTGCATACACATCTGCACACACAGATGAACATGTGTACGTGCAGACAGACAGACAGACAGACAGACAGACATACACCCTCCTCCTGCTATTCTGATCTGTTCAGTTGAGTTTGCAGATTCAGAATTTGTAGGCATAGAGCACTAACTGTGGAACATAATCCTTTAAGTATACAGATGACAGAAAGGTTGTCCTCCCCCTCCCTGTTTCTGTCTCTCTCTTACAAAGGGTCTCATGTATCCAGGCTGGCCTCCAACTTGTTACTTATAGCTCAACATAACGCTGAGCTCCTGATCTTCCTGTTTCCACCTCTCAAGTGCTGAAATCACAGGCATGTGCCACCATGTGAGGCTACAGATACTCTTTTTATTTTTATTTTTATTTATTTATTTTTGGCTTTTCAAGACAGAGTTTCACTGTGTAGCTTTGAGGCCTGTCCTGGAACTTGCTCTGTAGACCAGGATGGTGTCCAATTCACAGAGATCCACCTGCCTCTGCCTCCCAAGTGCTGGGATTAAAGGGCTTTGCCACCACCACCTGGAGATACTCTTTTTATTAATTAAAATATTTTGTTTATTTTCCTGTGTCTTGAGTACTATGTCTGAATATATGTATGGTCACCATTTTTGGGCAGTGCCTTATGAGTCAGAAGAGGGCACTAGATCTTCTGGAACTAGATAGTTGTGAGCCATTATGTAGGTACTGAGAATCTAACCTGAGTCCTCTGCAACATGTACTCTTAATGACTGAGCCATACATAGCTCCAGCCCATATATATATTCTTTTTTTCTTCAAGACAGGGTTTCTCTGTGTAGCTTTGGAGCCTATCCTGGCCATATAGATATTCTTAAACATACAAATTAGNATCAACAGGGATGGAGAGATGGCTCAGCAGTTAAGGGTGCTGGCTGCACAACTAAGAGGACTGGAGTTTGGATCCTAGCAGCTCTGATTCCAACTCCAAGGGATCTGATGTCTCTTCTGGTCTCTGTGTGTGTATCATACACACACACACACACACACACACACACACACACACACACACACACAGTGCATCCATGCATTTTCCACTCTTCAAAAACATATTGGTCAATAAATTTCTATGAAGCCAGGGATGAATCAAAACCATGAATTGAGAAGTGGTAAATCATGGGAAAAGACAAATTATACTTTGATTAATTCAAAGGATTAAGAATAAACAACTGAGTGACCTCTTTCCTCCATTTCTTTTTCTTCTTCTTTTTTTGTTTGTTTTGTTTCTTGTTCCTTGTTTTTTTGAGACAGGGTTTCTCTGTGTAGCCCTGGCTGTCCTGGAACTCACTCTGTAGACCAGGCTGGCCTCAAACTTGGAGATTCACCTGCCTCTGCCTCCCTAGTGCTGGGATTAAAGGCGTGCGCCACCACTGCCCAGTAGTGCCACCAGCCTCTCTGGGCCTCTGAGGCTGACCAGAGATGGGGCTATGACATGAGCAACTTGCAAATAATGTAGAAGTAGCTTCTGGCCAGGCAGTGGTGGTGCACGCCTTTAATCCCAGCTCTTGGGAGGCAGAGGCAGGAGGATCTCTGTGAGTTTGAGGCCAGCCTGGTCTACAGAGCAAGTTCCAGGACAGCCAAGACTACACAGAGAAACCCTGTCTCAAAAAAAAAAAAAGAAGAAAAAAGAAAAAGAAGAAGAAAGCAAGCAACGCTGAAGAAATTGTGAAAGGCACACCAGTAAGTAGCATTCCTCTGTGGTGTTGTGGTGTTTGCCTGCTTCAGCTCCTGCTTCCAGGTTCCCACAACAAAACCTTCCCTCCTCAAGACTTTTGGTCATAGTATTTAATCACAGTACAAAGACAGTAGTCTAGGCTGATCTTGAACTTGCTATCCTTCCTCTTCAGCTTTTGTAATACTATTGGATTATAGGCATGTAACTNACTTTTTTTATGTGTGTTTGTGTGTGGNGAGTTTGGTAGTAAGGGTCACTAATTTCGATTAAACCTAGAGCTTCATGAGAGTTAGGCAAGTGTTCTCTTACCAAGCTATATTCCAGATTTCCTTTTTTATGTTTTATCTTGAGACAAAATCTTACTAAGTTGCCTAAGATAGATTTGAACTCACTATGCAGCCCAGGCAGGCCTTGAACTTGTAATTCTCCTGACTCAGTGTTCTGAATACCTGGGAATACAGGCTTTACCTTCACACCTGAACTATCTCTTTCTTTTTGTTTTTTGTTTTTTTGAAACAGGATCTTGTGTAGCCCAAATTGGCTTCAAAATTGCTAAGTAGCAGAGGCTGACCTTGACCTTGAACACCTAATCACCTGTTTCCTCCTCAGCAGTTGCAGGAGGTGCTTGCTTGTATCTTCATTTAAAAAAAAAAATAGATCCACACACAGAGACATACACGATACATATCTATATCTATATGCTTTATTTTATGTGTATGGACATTTGGCATGCATGTGTTTGTGCACTATGTGTGTGCAGTGCCTAAGGCGGCCAGATTGGCTCTGCTGGGATTGTAGTTACAGATGTGTGTGAGCTGCCATGTGGGTCCTCTGGAAGATCAGCCTGTGCTACTAACCACTGAGCCATCTCTCTAGCCCTGATTCTTCATTTCTAAAAAACAAAATTAAAATTAATGGACAAATAAGATATATTTGGCAATAATAAAAAAATCTAATCAAATTTTTATACTGAGTGCAAGTTATTAAAACTATGAAAAATATAGGAAGCTGTAGAGAAGAAAGTATTTTTTTTTTTTTTATTTTTGAGATAGGGTTTCTCTGTGCAGCCCTGGCTGTCCTGGAACTCACTCTGTAGACCAGGTTGTCCTGGAACTCACAGAGATCTATCTACCTCTGCCTCTCAAGTGCTGGGATAAAAGGGGTGTGCCACCACTGCCCAGCCAGAAAGTATGTATTTTAAAATTCAATATTGTACTTGAATAATTTCCAAGGTTATAAGTATGCATAGCAATCTCTGGATTATGCTGTCTCAGTTACTGTTCTATTGCTCTGATAGACACCATGACCATGGCAACTCTTATGAAAGAAAGCATTTACTGAGGGCTTGCTTAGAGTTTCAGAGGCTTAGTCCATTATCATCACAACAGGGAGCACAGCTGCATGCATGGCACTGGAC
The DNA here is from genome assembly GCA_001675575.1 of Neotoma lepida. NCBI lineage: Eukaryota > Metazoa > Chordata > Mammalia > Rodentia > Cricetidae > Neotoma > Neotoma lepida. The sequence goes on from LZPO01107898.1 coordinate 295,241, forward strand.
CAGTAGCTAAAAGCTACATCCTGTTCCACAGGCAGAGAGGGGGAGAGAAAGAGAGAGAGAGAGAGAGAGAGAGAGAGAGGCAGAGACAGAGACAGACAGACAGACAGACAGACAGGGCCTGGCACTTGGGCTTTTGAAACCTTAAAGCCCACCTCAGTGATACACTTCCTCCAATGAGGCCACACCACCTAATCCTTATAATCCTTTCAAATAGTACCACTCCCTGGCCCACTGAGAGACATTTAGCAACCATTTGCTATTCTATACAGTGCTTCAACTGATTGCCACAATATACAAAGTTACTTCACTTTTGTAATATTTGCAAACTTCCTCTGAATAATCTCTTTCCACCTGCAGTGTTAGCCCGGGGGTGGTGGCAGAAACCTGCAAGGGTAGGAGGCTCACTGCCAAAACTGGTTTCATTGCAAGTCTCATGTCAGCTAGGCCTATCCAGTGAGACTCTGTGAGAAAAAACAAACCAAGGGCTGGGCAGATAGATCAGTGGGTAAAAGCACTTGGTGCCAAGCCTAANGACCCAAGTTCAACCCCCAAGACCCATACANGGAAAGAAGAGAACCAATTCCCAAAAGCTGTCCTCTGGCATCCACATACGCACCATGGCATGTGCCTTCTCTCCTAAATAATTATATATATCTTAAAAGTAAGTACAATTAGAAACACGTTATGGTTAATCTTATTGTTTTTATATTTATTTGCGTATATGTTTGTATGCATGTATGGAGGTCACAGGACAACTTTCTACCACATGGGTTCTGGGAATCGACTCAGGTCCTTACNCTTGGCATCAAGTGCCTTTACCCACTGAGCTATCTTGCCAGATCCATGCTTATCAATTTGAAGGGATTCAGAATCACTACAGAAACAGATCCCTCCTATATCTCTGAGAGATGATCTAGGTTAGGGTAACTGAGTTGAGAAGAATTATCTGAAATTTGGGTGGCACCATTTCCATGGGCTAGAATCCCAGTCTGAAGGGGGGGGCTTGGGGCAAGCTGGGCATAAGCATTTACCACTCTCCACTTCCTGTCTGCAGATGCAATGCAACCAACTAATATCTGCTCCTGCTGCCTTCCTTGACCTAACAGACTGCATGCATCCCCTTAGAAATGTAAGTCAAAAACCAAAAGTAAACCTAAAACAGACAAACCNCTTCCCTCCTTAGGTTGCCTCTGACAGGTATTTAGTCATAGTAAGGAGAAAAGTAACACACCAAACTAAACCAGAGCACTAGATGCAAACACACGCTTTCTTAAGGCGGTCCCTCCCTGGTCCCACCTTGCTTCTTTTGTACTGACTCCTCTAACCATGTCACTTGGAGATCCAGCCTCTNTTCATTTCTCAGAATAACCTAGGTTTAAAGAAATATGAAAGCAGCTTACATGTTCCCATGGTGCCTCCCTATCAGGAGGTCCACTCTGGTCTCCTTCCCTGGTTTCTTTTCTAGGAAACATTTTAGTCCTTTGTTTCCTTTTGGCAGCCAGGAGCCCCGCCCTGTTTTACCGGCAGTGCTGAAATTGTGCCTTTGAACCTCAGCCCAGGCCCTCTGTGCATTTGGAGAAAAGGACTTCAGGTTTTATTTTAATCTTGCACAATAAGAGGGGGCAAGTATATTCTCTTTTGGTTTCCTACTGAAGGAGGAAGGTTCTGGAATAGGAGGAGCAGGAGTCGAGGGATTTAACAAACAGTCCAGTGGTTCTAGGCTCTGTCTGCTGGCTTCTCTTTCACTATATGATCTGTATGGATTTATTGGAAAACACTTCCAGGAAGTGCTGGCAAGCCAATCTAATTCATGTTCCTCAGTGGACAGTAATTCTGTTTCCTTGTTCAGCTAAATTATTAAAGTATAGGCTTTTTAATGCCACACTGCTGTTAAGACAAGCACTGAGAAAGATAAAGATGTTTTAATGTGCTGACCCCTTAGAATGATNTAAGCTAGTCAACAGAATGGGAAATTAAATAGATTCAGAAAGATGCTTGCAGGGCTGAGGATAAGACTCTGGCAGAGCACTTGCCCAGCATTCATGAGGCCCTGGGTCGCATCCCCAGCACCACAAAGCAAGCAAACAGGCAGAACACAGGCGAGAAACACCAGACACTCCTTTAGAACCTTCTACAAGGTTAAAAACAACCGGTAAGTTAAGGATTCACATTTTCATTGAAGAAANTGTTGAGGCTTTAGGGCTCAGTTGACTCACACGTGCTCAGTGAATGGCTGACCAATAGAGTCATGATGACTGTCGCCGTCAACACCTATTTTCATATCCTATACTTTAACTTGTTTTTCTTTTTCTTCAAAATGTAGCATGGTGCTTTACTTATTCTGGAGATTTAATAACATCTATGGAACCGCTTTTCCTTTCTGTATATGTTTATTTGTTTGAGACAGGGCCTTACTATGTAGATCTGGCTGTCCTGGAACTTGGTATGAAGACTAGGCTGGCCTCAAACTCACAGAGATACGTCTACCTCTGCTTCCGCCCTATGAGTCCTGAGATTTAAAGGTATGCATTACCATGCCTGGCTCTCTTTCTGTTTTTGACACAGAGTCTCCCTATGTAGGCCAGGCTAGCCTTGAACCATAGTATAAACTAGGAACTTAAACTCCTCTTGCCTCTGCCTCCTAAGTGCTGGAATTACAGGTGTGCACAATTGTGCCCATCTTGAAACATNCATTTTAATAGTATATGATTCATTAAATTAGCAAAACCTATCTTTAAAGGAGCTGGGTAAATAATCATTTAGTTCTCTAATGACTGAGATTATGCCTTCTGTCCTCTGTTGCTATGATACAACATGACCAAGAGGATGTTACAGGAGGAAAGGGTTTATTTGGCTTACAGGTCACAGACCAGCATTGGGGAAAGCCAAGAAACTCAAACACCACCCTGGAGGAGGAGCCGAAGCAGAGGCCATATTAACAGAACCTAGCCAGCACACTCTTTCCTTGAAAACAGTCTTCCCCACAAAGGGTTTATTTGGGTGTGTTCTTCTGGCTAAATGTATCCCTGAAATCAAGCACTGAAGCTCAGAGCCACAAGAATGAACAGCTGACCACGCACAAAGCACCCTAAACCTATGATGGTCTTTCAAACACACTAACAAAGCGGTGACCTACTTCTAGAAAGTCAGGATCTATTTCATCTCCCTTTCTGTCTTTGAGCCCTACCTAGCATTGTCATTTTTCCTTTCTTTCTCTCTTTCTTTCTCTCTTTCTTTCTCTCTCTCTTTCTTTCTTTCTTTCTTTCTTTCTTTCTTTCTTTCTTTCTTTCTTTCTTTCTTTCTTTCTTTCTTTCTTTTTTTCTTTCTTTCCTTCCTTCCTTCCTTCCTTCCTTCCTTCCTTCCTTCCCCCCTTTCTCTCTCTCCCTCTCTCTCTTTTGTTTTTTCCAGAATTGCCATTTCTTAAATTTCTTAAAACTTCAGACTCTTACTTGCACTGAGCTCTCGTTTCTTTATGTGCAACACAACAAAGAAAGATGATAAAAGCTGTCTCATAGAGTTAGCCTACAAATGAAGTGATCCGGCCTTTGGAAGTATGGAGCCAGGAGTGTGTGCTCCATACTTGGAGACTACAGAGAAGCCTGGAAACATACTGGTTGAAGCTTGTACTCTGCAGCCAGATGGCCTCAGTGCAAATGCCAGTTCTTCAGCCTGGCGGCTGAGTGACCTTGCTGAGTGACCTTGAGCAAATGACTCAGCTTCACCATCTCAAATTTTTATCTGTAAAATGGAAAATAATTGGATCACCTTCAGGATTAAGCAGGACCATGTACTGAGTATGTCTTTTGGCTCCGACAGTAAGGGTTTTATATCTGCTTATTATCATCACAGGTCACAGGCCCTCTATGACACTTCCTTCTTCCCCCTTTCCCTTAATTTTTCTGTGTGATGTATCTACACAGTCTGATGAAATGAGAAGCTAAGAGGCTTGCATATGTCTATGGACGAAATTGCACTTTCCCTCGACTCATATTAGTTAAAGCACTATCCCCGAAATTGACTGTATTTGAACATGGCTCTTAGGTAAATCAGGTTAAATGAGGTCACAAGGGTGAGGTCCTAGTCTTATAGAACTGGAGATCCCACCTGCTTGCTCCACACGTGAAGGCACAGTGTGAGGTGGCCATCTGTAAAGAAGACCTTCACCAGAAACCTCCCCCCTTTACTGGGGGAAATATACTTCTGTTGTTTAAGCCATCTGTCTGTGGTATTCTGTTACGGTAGCCCAGGCAGAATGAGACAGATTTGATACCCTGAAGTCATAACTAAAGATGTGGAAGTGGCTTTGGAGCTTTGGACAAGATGACAGGTAGCAGCTGGATGATCTTTGCTAGTGCACTAGTTAGTTGTTGTTTTGTCAACTTGATGCAAACTAGGGTCATCTGGGAAGAGAACCTCAATGGAGAAAATGCCCCCATCAGAGGCCTGTGGGCACATCAGTGGGGCATTTTCTTAATGATTGAATGTGGGCGGGTCCAGCAACTGTGGGTGGTGCCACCCCTGGGCAGGTACTACTTCTGACTTAAAGGAACCCTTTTCTCCTTAAGTTGCTTTTGTGTGTGTGTGTGTGTGTGTGTGTGTGTGTGTGTGTGTGTGTGTGTGTGTGTGTGTAATCACAGCAACAGAAAGCAAATTAGGGCAGCTAGAAAAAAACGTAGATTATTTTGAAAGGATGGGCAATAGAAATATGGACATAAAAGGCTGTTCTAGGGCTGGGGAAATAGATAGTGGTTACAGTGCTTGCCATGTAACAGTAGGGACTAGAGTTCAGGTCCCCAGAACCCACACATACCAGCTGGGTGTGGTGGTTTGTCAAAATTCTAGCACATGATGTCAACCTCTATATGCATATGTAGACAGATAAACATGCACATATATATATGTTCTCAATACATGAGAACACACATCCATTCACACTATAACACAAAAGCATATAAAATAAAAATGTACAAAATTTCAAAAAGAGCTATTCTGGCCTGGTGATCTGAATTTGATTCCTCGGAGTCACATGGTGGATAGAGAGAATTGACTTCTGCAATTTGTCTTCTGATTTCCACATGAGTATCACGGNATGCATGTATACACACACATACACACATACTATAGCATGAATGTATATCATACATGTGTACAAACCATACATAATGAATGTAATTAAAAAGTTAGAAAATAGACCAATAAAAATCTTATTCACAACAATAACAAAAACTAAGATTCCTCTACATAAACAGCAAGAATTCTTTCACTCCTAGATGAAAGCTGCAGGGCTGGGGACGAGCTGAGGAGGCAGCATTTGCTGAGCAGCACAAGGCTCAGGTTTGGTCTCCAGCACAGTAAAAAAGCTTCCAAAGCAACTAAATGAAAAAAAATTGAAGTCATATTCTTTGACCTACTAGTTACTATTGGATAATCTTCTAATGGTTTAAAGATTTACTAATACATCTCAAAATTGCAAATCACTAGAAAAATCTAAATAGCAGGAAAATATTAAATAAATTATGGTAGATCTTGGCTAGGCTGGCTCCTTGCTCAGCTGGTATTATAGGTGTGTACCACCATGCCCAATTAATTATGGTTGTTTTGGGTTTTCTTTTTTTTTTTTCAAGATAGGGTTTCTCTGTGTAGCCCAGGCTGTCCTGGAATTTGCTCTGTAGTCTAGGCTGGCCTTGAACTCACAGAGATCCTCCTGCTCCTGCCTCAAGAGTGCTGGGATTAAAGGCATGTGCCACCGTGCCTGTCGTAATTATGGTATCTTTATGGTAAAATCTTCACAACCACTAAGAGTTTTTGATGATGCTACTGAGCTGCCCTGGACTCGTTTTGTCTCTGGATGACTTTGTGTGGGAGCTCCTCCTANGGAAACTATCTACAACAACCCCAGCAGACCAAACATTCATTTGTAATCTATTCCTGTGTCTAGGGCAGTCACACCCTTTCCTCATCCAATAATATTGGGGTTCTAATCTTCTACGATCAAAAAACAAGCTGCCCCTACCCTAACCCCAAACAAATTGAGATCAAGTTTGTTGGGAAGACGTAGAAAAGAAAGATAAACAGATGATAAGGCTGATGGGCCCCTTCCTGGTGTGTGGACTGGAGAGCTCTTTTCTTGGCAGGTCTTCCTGCTCCTTGGTGATGTGTGTATCAGGAATCTTTACAAGAGGGAGCACTTCTTAGACAAGTGAGTCATGTCTTCCTCTTCTGTATATTCCGAAATATGAAGCCAGCTGTGTTTGTGAAGTCACCCGTTCACCTTAGACACTGGTTGGTGCTCCCTGCCAACACTAAACAGGGTTAGCTCCTGGCCAGTGAGCATTGAGAAAACGTGAGACAGAGACTCTAGAAGAGATACAATCCCTTTCTCTACCACTTCTGTTCTCTACAAATGGCAGAGCAGGGCCAGGGAGACCGCTGGGCTCAGAGAATGATGACACTTGCCACCAAACCTGGTGACATCNGGGTTCCATCCTTAGAACCTACATGATGGAAGGAGAGATCNGATTCCCACTAATTGTCCTCTGATGCACTCACACGAACACACACACAAAAACACACACACAAACTAAATGTAATTAAAAACCAGCAGAGCAAATATTAAACACATATATGTTTATGTGTGTACATATATATAAATACAATTTAAGCTTTTAAAAATTCATATTTATTTTTGTGTATGTTTGTGTCACAGGATGATGTACAGGAATCAATTCCCTCTTTCTACCACAGGAGTCTTGGGAATTAAACTCAAGTTGCCCAGTTTAACACCAGGTACCTTTATCCCCTGACCTACTTAAAATTTTTTTTTTTTTGAAATAGGATCTCATTCTGTTACTCTGTTGCTCTAGGATGGCCTTGAACTCATGGCACTATTCCTACCTCAGTCTGTGTAGAGGCAAAATATTTTAAGAAACATTTGAAAAGTACTACTTAGGAATTGGGCACGGTAGCACACACCTTTAATTCTTGCACTAGGGAGGCAGAGGTAGGTGGATCTCTGTGATTTCAAAGCCAGCCTGGTGTACATAGTGAGTTCTAAGACAGCCAGGGCTACATAGTAAGACCTTACCTCAAAAATAAATAAATAAACCCCAAGCACAAACCCCAGTATGTGAACAAGCTGATGAGAGATCTTTAAGCGCCCAAACTGTGATATTCACAAAACCAACTGGTACAATGCAAGTTTTTAAGTCCCAGATTTCGTGACACTCACAAACCCATTCCTTGATTTTGTAAAATTAAATAAGTAAGCAGTAACAAATATATTCACATAGAAAAATAAAAAGTATTTGTTTTTTTAGTTATTTTTATTTTTTAGTTTAAATTTTTATTTTTTGGTTTTTTGAGACAGGGTTTCTCTGTGTAGCCCTGGTTGTCCTGGAACTCACTCTGTAGACCAGGCTGGCCTCAGACTCAGAAAGATTTGCCTGCTTCTGCTTCCCAGGTGCTAGGATTAAAGGCATGAGCCACCATTGCCTGGCAACTTCTTAACAATATTAAAAAAGAAAGTAATTATGTTTGTGTTCTTAGAAAGATGGTCAGTGTAGGAGAAAAAAATTCAATTGTAAAAATCAAGGATTTTAAGTAAAAACCCTGAAATACTTTTTATTGTAATCATCAGTATAAATTCCTGATTCTTCCATCTCTTTAAAAGACAGATGTCCTAGTTCTGCCCATTACCAAGGTCAGGTAACAATGAGAAATAATGACACTGTAGAAATGAATGCTACTACTGTGCAGCTCAGAGTCTCTACATATCTTCCCTGCTAAGAACAACCAAGCCTTGGAGAAGCTGCTGCTTCCAGGCCTGGGACAGAAAGCTTAGGAGGNGGTACAGGAGGCTGGAGACAGAGCTAGGTTAGCAAAGCACTCACAGCGTGTGCAGACTCCTGGGCTTGATCCAAACAGCACACAGTAACCCCGACTTCGGGGATCTGAGGCAGCTGGATCAGAAGTTCAAGATCACCTTTAGTTACACAGGGCATTCAAAGCCAGCCAGGGATACATGTGACCCTGTCTGAAAAACCAAACAACCAAACAACAACAAATGTAAAGTAGACTTCTGAAATAAGAAGGATTTACACTCACGTTAGGTTTGTGTCTCTTCAGTGTACCAATTCATATTTATTGCCAACTGATTCCTCCATTATGAAAGGACAAATTACCTGTTGTCGATAATCATTACACGGGAAGGTGGAATCCCCAAAACATCACAGCTCTGCAAAAGTTCTTTCTTTCGAATCTCTCCTTGATTGTAGTAATTTCCTTAGGAAACAAATACAATGGTACTTTAACAGCAGAGGCTTGTCTGCTCACTCATTCTTATCCTATCTTGTTCCCTAGGTGATTTAAACTGTTTGAAAAAGCCATGACTGTGATAAGAAGTTGAAGAAAATAGAACATTTAATGTTAAAGTAGTCCTGGTAGCAGATGACTAGCAAAATACATGCTAGTACCACCATTTACAATGCCAATGTATCTATTTATGTATGCATGATCAGGGAAGTTAAATAGAAACCATGCATNCAACTATTTTCAGTTCTTTGACTTGTAGCATGCAGATATTGACTAATTCCCTAGGTTTCCTGGAAGGTTACTTAGTACACATTAAAGCACTCAAATAAGCAGGGTTTGCTTTCTCTTCCCTTTACCATCTTTGTTTGAGATAGGACATTAATGTGTAGTCCTGGCTGGCCTAAAACTTATTATGATCAATTTATTTTAAAATGTATTTTGAAGAGAAAAGGTCCAAATTTTTANCATTATAGAATGAGGGGATACAGTCCTGTCGACACAGGTGTACCTAGAATAATTGAACTACAATCGAATACTTAAGACAATAAGAATTCAATAAAGACTTTTACATATACTATTGGAGGACTAACGGAAATAGTGAAGTGATTGACAGATNAAAAGGAGCAAGAATGATTACTCATTCTCAGCCTTCCAGCACTTGGGAAACTGAGGACTATATAATGAGTATCACAGATCAGCCTTGGCTAAAAGGAAAAGAAAATAAAAGAAAGAAAGAAAATAACTAGAATTTAAAAAATAAGCAAAAGACTGAATTAAAAANTTTCCAAAGAAATAATAAATGGCCAACAAGCATGTGAAAAGACACTTACCGCCACTAGTTATTAGGAAAATGTAAATCAAACCCANAATAGAGTATCACTTAATACCAACTAGGATGGGTTATTTTCGAAAACATAAAGTTGTAAGTGTTGATGAGGATGTAGAAAAAGCTGGGACTATAGTACATTGCTAGAGGGAACACAGAATGGTGCAATTGCTATAGAAAAGTATCTTAGGGTTTCTATTGCTGCAACGAAACACCATGACCAAAAAGCAAGTTGGGGAGGAAAGGGTTTATTCTGCTCACACTTCCACATCACTGTTCATCAGGGAAGGAAGTCAGGGCAGGAACTCAAACAGGGCAGGAACCTGGATGCAGGAGCTGATGCAGAAGGCATGGAAGGGTGCTATTTACTGGGCTGCTTCACATGGCTTGCTCAGTCTGCTTTCTTATAGAATCCAGAACTACTAGCCCAGAGATGGCACCACCCACAATGGGCTGGGCCCTCCCCCATCAATCATTAATTAAGAAAATGCCTTACAGCTGGATCTTATGAAGGCATTTTCTCAACTGAGGCTCCTTCCTCTCTGATTNCCGTAGCTTGTATCAAGCTGACATAAAACCAGCCAGTACAAAAAGTGTGTCAATTATTCAGAAATGTATTTAGTTATTTTTTTTTTTGTTTTTGAGACAGGGTTTCACTGTGTCATCCTGACTGGCCTAGAACTTGCTATGAAGACCAAGCTGGGTCCACCTGCTTCTGCTGGGACTAAAGTCATGAACCACCATGCCTAGCCTAGTCAGAAATTTAAACACTGTATCACAATGTGACTCAACAGTTACATTCACAAGAACATACTTTAAAGAATTAGAAACAGTTATGCCAATAGATACAATGTTGATAGAGTCATTATTCACAACAGCCAGAGTATAAAAATCTAAGTGAGCAGTATCAACAGAGGAATCAATAAAAAAAATATGATACCTACACAGAACAAAAACATTATTCAGCCATGAAAACAAATCAAGTGGAACTGGGATACAGCTCAGTGGCGGAGTATTCGCCTAGCATGTGTGAGGCCCTGGGTTCAATCCTCAGTACTATAACTCCTGCCTCACTCAGCAAATAGGAATAAAGTAGATGGGCATGTAGTATAGNCCGTAATTCCAATTTGTCTGGGAGCAAAGACAGGGGGATTGTGAATTTGAGGCTTCTGAGCCATATACTGTGTTTGAGGCCACCCTGGGCTACATGGTGAGATCCTGATACAACATAACAATGTTCTGAAACATGCTACAATATTAATGAACTTTAAAGAATATTAAGGTAATATAAGCTGTGTATAAAATAACAATGACTGCATGATTTTATTAGATAAGGCACCTAAGCAGGCAAACCCACAGAAACATGAAGTAGAATTGTAGTCACAGAGGCTAGAGGAAGGAAGGAAGGGGGATGGAGGGCAAACAAGGAAATCTTTGCTCTCTTTGAAACCTGTCAAAAAATTAGGTCAACATGATTTTGTATTTTAATGAAATAACTTAGGGTAAGCCTNGTGGGGGTGTTATTGCTCAATGGGTTACAGAGTTTCTTTTTGGAATGATGAAATAGGGGTGATGGTTACAGAATCTTCTGAAGGTACTTGTTACTGCCGAATTGAACATTTAAGAATATTCAAAAAATGAGTTTTATGTCATAAATATTTATGACACAAATGAAAGAAACAGTGAAAACAGAAACCAGAGTTTCACTCAATAAAACTCTTCCGGGGGCTGGTGATATGGCTCAGCAGGTAAAGGGACTTGATGCCCAGCCAGATGACCTGAGTTTGATCACCAAGACTCATGGTGGAAGGAGAAATAGAGTCCGTTAACCTCCATATTGCATGCACAGGCCCATACACACCCATAAATGCACTAAATAAAAAAATATGATAAAAATTTAAAAATATCTTATGAGTTATTATAAAAATATAAATTATGCCTTTAAATTTGGTAGAACAATTATACATTTTTAAAATGTGTCTATGTGTGTGTGGGTTTGTCCAATGCCTGAGAGGCCAGAAATGGGTGTCAGATTCCCTNGANCTGGAGTTACAGGTGGTTTTGAGCCACCTGACATGGGTCCAGAGCACAACGCAGGTCCTCTGGAAGAGAAGCAAGTGCTTTTAACCATTGAGCCATCTCTCCAGCCCCTAAACGGAGGCACTGAGTACACATCCACTCAGGTAAGATCAGGAAGTACTGCCATTTATCACATTATCACTAGCCAATCTGGCCATACTTGTAAGTGCTGTGGCTTTTCACTGTTCTCAAAAGGTTGAACTGTNTTTGTATTTTATGCACAGAAATACTAATTTTGTTAGTTTCTCTGACCTGTAACTTACAGGTGGCCATTAACAAAGCCAAGCATGCTGAGGGACTTTTTCTCATGATAATTGGCATATGTGTCTCAGATGGANTGAGAACAGTGTCTGCTCACTGAGGTGAAGTTATAAAAAGTGTTTCTTTTTCAACACCAAGTTCTTCAAGGTTCCTGACGTTTTGTTGAGCACATCCATTCGACACTTCTACCAGAGAAATCAGAGTAATGCTGCTGTATATTTTTTCTACATCTTCATCTTTACATGATTCACAGCTAATGTTTGTCACTGTAGAATTTCTTTTTGATCTCTGAAATGATCTCTTCTTCAACACTGCATTGACATTTCTTTTACAGCTTTCTACAGTTTAATCAAATTGTCCAGTTTTACACTTATAGATCTAATTCAGAGGTTGGAGATCTGGCTCAGTTGGTAGAGTGCTTAGCTAGCCAGCATGCTCTGGAGCTGACCCCCCTCCACCCCTCACCCACCCCCGGACTTGGGAAGTAGAGGCAGAAGGATCAGAAACTTAGGGCCATCTTCAGCTACATCGTGGGTTTGAGGCCAGCCTGGGTTACAGGAGATATTGTATCAACATAAAAACAAACAGGCACACACCCACCACACAGACATGAAACAAAACTACTTCCCCAAATCTAATTCAGCAGGGGATGCAGCTCAGTATGGAGACACTAGGCTCAGTCTCCAGAACTGTAAAAACAAAACAACAAAACACTCCAATTAAGTAAATAACCAGCAAGACAGCACTATTTCCTTTATAAACTTACATTTATTTATGTGTGTGTGTGCATGTGTGCATGCATGTATGCCATAGCATGCGCGTAGAGGTTAGAGGACAACTTTTGGGAGCCGGTCCTCTTCTTCCACCGTTTGGATCTTGGGGATCTAAACTAGAGTTGTCTGGCTTGGCTACCTTTTACCTTGTCAGCCTTTACCTGCTGAGCCACCTTACCAGCCCAATAAGTTTTTCAGAGATAGGTGTTCTCATGCTGCCTAGACTGCCCTAACTCCTGACCTCAAGTGATCCCTCTTGCTTCAGTTTCCCAAGCCGTTGGAACTATAGGTATGTATCACTAAGTCCAACTAAGGCCAACATTTTCTCTCCCTCCCTCCCTCCCTCCTTCCCCTCTCTCTCTTCTGTCTTTTTGTCTTTCTGAGATAAGGTCTCATGTAGCCCAGGCTGCCCTTGAACTAGCTATGCAGCCAAGGATGTCCTTGATCTCCTGGTCCTCCTGCTTCNATTTCCCAACTGCTGGGATTACCAGCATGTACCTGGCTTAACAACAGCATTTTTACAAGCATGTATACACAGTGTGGCTTTAAAATAGGGCTGTGGGCCAGTGAGATGGCTCAATGGGTAAAGGCATCTACTGTAGCCTGACAACTTGAGTTTGATCATAGGTCCCACATGGTGGAAGGAGAGAATTGGCTTTTGCAAGTTGTCCTCTGACCTCCACAAGTATTTTGTGGCACACACACACACACACACACACTCACATATGCACACACACATACACACACACTCACATATGCACACACACATACACACACACTCACATATGCACACACACATACACACACACTCACATATGCACACACACATACATACACACTCACATATGCACACACAAATGAACACAAAACAAATGTTAAAAAAATAAAATAGGGGCTGTATACAGGATTATTTGGCATATAATTTCTAAAGTAATTATAGCTATAAGGAAAAGGTAAGTAAACATATTTTCAATGTATAAAGTTCTAATAAGGAGCTGGAGAGATGGCTCAGTGGTTAAGAACACTTACTGCTCTTGTAGATTACCTGGGTCCAGTTTCCAGCACCCACATGGCACTTTATAACTGCCTGTAACTCCAGTGCCAGGGGATTTGATGCCCTCTTCTGACCTCTGCAGACTGCAGGCATGCATGTGGAACACTTACATACGTGTANGAAAACTTATTCATACACATAAAAAAATCTTGAATTCCAATAAATAATCTAGTGGTCAACTCATCAGCACAAGTGCTTATGAAGGGGCATTTCTTTCTGTTAGTTATTGGGTAGCTTTGTACTCTGTGGAATATTCTTTTNACATTGTGTGATTATATATCTTTGTGATTGGTTTAATAAAGAAGCTGACTGGCCTATAGCTAGGCAGGATAAGGTTAGGCTGGAGGACCAGACTAAGAGGATGCTGGGAAGAAGAAGGGGAGGAGTCTCAGGGTTGTGAGGAGGCACAGAGAGAAGGAAGANGAACGTGCCATACTGAAAGAAGGTATTGCCACATGGCAGAGGACAGACAAGAAATATGGGTTAATTTAGGTTGTAAGAGCTAGTTAGTAACAAGTCTAAGCTATTGGCCAAACATTTATAAATAATGATAAGTCTCTGTGTGGTTATTTGGGAACTGGCTGGCGGGACAGTCTGCCTACAGTGCTCTTTGGTTATTAGAATCATATGGTAACCATATCAGCTTGTTGTAATGAAGCTATTTCCTCTCGGACCTGATATGTCTCTCTGTAGACCATCATAGAGCAGAGGCTGAGGTAGTGAGCTACATCCAGTCATGGCAACAAAATAAGCAAAACAATAATGATAATTAGGTCTGAGGTAAGGTAATGGTTCTGTTAACATTCCCTCCAGAAGGAGACCATCACTTGAGAGTCTAGCCGCTACGCCTTCCTATCCCTAGCTGCATGTGGTCCTGTGCCCAGGTGTCCTTCTCTACCCCCCAGCACATAGGAGGTAGAAGGCTGAAAGCAGTCACCTTTTCTGGGATGGGACATTTTGGTGATGCATTTGCCTTTGAGTCATCTACGCTTCCATAAGTAACCTCAGTAAACTCACTGGTTCATCTCCTAGACTTGGAAAGGATCATTTCTTTGGTCTGTTGGTCTGGGGTCAATATTTATGTCTCCCCAGGAAAAGTCATGGAACATAGCTTAAACTCAAAAGGAAAAAAAACTATGTATTTAGACATTAGTAAATATTGTTAAATATCACCAGTGGGATGTAATGTGTGTGTGTGTGTGTGTGTGTGTGTGTTGGACATGTTTGTGTTCATGTGTGGTTGTAGGAGGAGGCCAGAGGTTGATGTTGAGTTTCTTCTATCACTCTTCNCCTTACTTTCTTTTTTGAGCTGGGGTTTCTCACTGGACCTGGAGCTCCCTGTAGGTGAGGCTGGCTGGCCAAGGAGCTCTAGGGATCTAACTTCCTTGCTCCCAGCCATCACCTCAGTGCTGAGTATATAGATGTGTGCTCAGCTTTTATGTGGCTGCTGGGGATCTGAACTCAGGCTCTTCTCCTTACCCACGACTGACCATCTCCCTAACCTCTGGAATCACATTATCAAGTTTTTCTAGCTCACATTNAAAAAAAATTAATTTTATTTTATTGCATTGGTGTGAGGGTGTCTGATCCCCTAGAGCTGGCATTACAGACATTTGTGAGCTGCCGTGTGGGTGCTGGGAATTGAACCCGGGTCCTCTGCAAGAGCAGCAAATGCACTTACTGGATAAGCCATCCTTCCATGCCCAATTTATTCCATTCTTAATTATAATACAATCAATACTAAGTTTTTTTTTTTAAAAGAAACTTCAAATGCATTGGGTTAAAAGAACAGATCCCTCGCCCCTTAAAGAAAAGGTCTTCTGTAACCCAGGCTGGTCTTAAATCACTATGTATGAGGATAACCTTGAACTCCTGACCCCTCTGCCTCTACCTACAGAGTCCTTGGATAAGCCATCCTTCCATGCCCAATTTATTCCATTCTTAATTATAATACAATCAATACTAATTTTTTTTTTTTTAAAAGAAACTTCAAAAGCATTGGGTTAAAAGAACAGATCCCTCGCCCCTTAAAGACAAGGTCTTCTGTAACCCAGGCTGGTCTTAAATCACTATGTATGAGGATAACCTTGAACTCCTGACCCCTCTGCCTCTACCTACAGAGTCCTTGGATTATAGGTATGTGCCATCACATGCGGCTTAGANTGCCCCTCTTTGAGGCTGAATTCAAATGTTTCTCAAGAAGGAATACTGNGAAGACTTGTTCGTGACTAAAAAGGAATTATTTAAAATAACCCAGTAAGCTTTATTTTAGGAAATATGGTGAATCAGATGTCTGATGAAACTCTCTGAGCATATCTGACCACGTGAGATAAATGGCAAACACGTTTGAGAATATAAGACTGACGTAGCAGGAAAGTAAGGGCTATATCTGAAGGACGGAAACAAAAATAGCATGAATCCTGAGGGATTATATAACAGACCCAGGGCACTTAGAGAGCATCCGCACAGCCTTGCTTGAAGTCAGGTTTAGAGCTTCGCTGCAAATGAGGGGACGTCTATACAAAGAAAGGACCTTCAGAAGCCTACATCTTCATTGGATGAGGAAACCAACCAAAAAGCCCACCCTAGACTGAGGTGCTCAGACTTGGTTTGAGTAGAAGNCAAATTAAGAAAAACATTACCCCTACCCCCACCACCCCCAGATTTCTTCAACTNCCACTCAACTTCCCTTGGTGTGAGTGAATCAACATCTCTAGCCCGCATGAATTCCTAGGAGCTTGATGCTTCCTATCAGCAGATGGCATCTACTTCTCTCCTTGGACCTAGATAAGATGTGTGGCTACTTCAACAAGGCAAGTGCAGCAGAAGTGATACTGCAGGATTTCTAAAGCTGGTCATGAAAGACAACATGGCTATCCTTAGATTCTCTCTCAGGACACCTGCCTGGGAACCCAGCCACCAGGTTGTAAAGAAGCAGAAAGGCTTTGGTATACATCACATATGGACGTTCTAATTGAAATCGCTAGCTGAGTCCCTAGCATCCAGACAGGCAAGAAGAGGAAAATCTCAAGGTGACTGCAGTTCCCAGTCTGGAGACTCTCAACTGAGGCTCTCATCACTGTGGACTAGAGATACTGTGCTATGTCTGTACATGAGATGCTTGGGGTTGGACCCTCAATTTATACTACTTCTCTGGCCTGAAAAAAGAATCAAGCTAAAAATTTGGAGTGATCTGAGGCAGGCAATGGCTTTAGATCAGCAGGGGTTGGGGAGATGGCTCAGTGGATAAGAGTGCTTGCTGCTCAAGCATAAGGACCTGGGTTTGAATCCCTACCACCCACATACGAAATTCACATGGCCACTCTGCCTGTAATCCTAGTGCTGTGGAGGAGTGGAGGCGGGAGGTTTGCTGAGGCTTGGTGGCTGCCAGCCTACCTCTAGATTCAGTGAGAGAACTTGTCTCAAGAGGAATGAGACAGAGTTATGAAACAGAACACTCAATGTCCTCCTCTGGCCTTTATATGTGCATATCAGCACACACATGTGCACATACACTACCTACACATACACCACCCACTCACACATACAAAGTAAATATTAGAAAAAGCGAACCAAGCAGGGCAGTGGTGGTGCACGCTTTTGATCTCAGCACTCGGGAGGCAGAGGCAGATGGATTTCTGTGAGTTTGAGGCCAGCCTGGTCTACAGAGTGAGTTCCAGGACACCAGAGCTGTTACACAGAGAAACTCTGCTTTGAAAAACCAGAAG
>LZPO01107898.1:314287-331924 GCA_001675575.1 Neotoma lepida
ACTGGGATTAAAGGTGTGAGCTACCACACAATGTTTTAATTTTAGTTTTATTATGTTTATATGTGTGCCATGGGGTGGTATGTGCATGTAGAGGCCAGAGGAAGNGTTGAATCCTTTGGAGCTAGAGAAATAGGCTGTCNTAAGCCTCCTGAAGTTTGTGCTGGGAACCAAACTCAGGTCCTCCACAAGAATAAGCCCTCTTAACTGCTGAGCCATCTCTCTAGGACCCCTTTTTAAAATAATGGCTGGGGGCTAGACAGATGGCTCAGTGGGTAAAGGCACTTGTGGCCAAGCCTGATGGCCTGAGTTCAATCCCAGGCTCCTGAAGAGTGGAAGGAGGGAACTGACTCCTGTAGGTTGTCTTCTGACAACCATCTGTGAGCCATGGCATGCAGGCTCCTCTGTCCACAAATAATAGACTAAAAAAGTAGCTTGATGAACTCAAGTTTCTAGATATCAGCTTAAGATATTTTATCAACTGACATGGCACACAAAGCAATTGGGCAGCCTGGGTGTAATGGTTTAGAGCANTGTGGAGCCACAGNGCCTTAGCTCTTTCATGTTAAAGTCTTGGTGATCCAATGTCTATTTGTAAAATAGAAATAACAGTGTCGTCTCATAGGATGGCTGAGGACAATTAACTGAGTCACCACCACCAAAACAAAACCCTTTTTCTTGCTTCTCCCTTCTTGAACTGAGGATGTAGCTGGGATAAGCTATTTGCACAAGTGCAAGATGTAACCAACTTATTTAGTTTGGCCTAGAAGGATCAGCCCTGCTCCCTATATAGTCTTTTTTGAAGCCCAGATGAAAAGAAAACCTATTTGGAATCTTCTTTAAGGAAACAGTCTGAAAAGAGAATTAATGTTCTTCTCAACATCCTGCCCATTGTGCTTTCTCTATTATATTGCTACAGTTTCCATTATACTATATTCAACATTGCTACTTTCTTGCTTTTTACTACAACAGTGACCAATTTAAAATGGCAAGTTGGATTTCAGAGGAAATAATTAAAGACAACAATAGAAGTACTAATTGCAGCCCGGTGGTGGTGGCCCACGCCTTTAATCCCAGCACTCGAGAGGCAGAGGCAGGTGTGGATCTCTGTGAGTTTGAGATCAGCTTGGTCTTACAGAGGGAGTTTCAGGGCAGCCAGAGCTGTTGTTACACAGAGAAACTGTCTCAAAAAACCACCACCACCACCAACAACAAAAAAGTATTAACTGCTAAGTGAATGCTTACATCTTTTATTACAAAAAGATTTGGGGAGGCTGAGTGTCTAGAATGTTTGAGACCTTGGGTTCAAACCCAAAAAAAAAAAAGACATTGATTTCTGGTCCCCCATTTTTATGTCCTATTAACAATAATCGAGAAAATATTAAATATCATTATTAAAGGACATACTGCACCCATACCGTCTTGCAAACAAATACAGGCTTTGATGAAAATCTTGAAACAAATTTGTATATAATTCAATTCTAGTAACTGTAGTATAAAACATAAATAAGACCGGGGGCAGGAGACATGTCTAAGTGGTTTAGAGCACTCCATGCTCTTCCAGAGGACTAGTATTCAGTTCCCAGCACTCAGTAGTTCACAACTGGCAATAACTTCAGTTCCAGGGAACCCAACACTCTCTTCTGGTCTTTCTGGGCACCAGGCATGCATGCGGTGTATACACGTGCATATAGGCAAAACACCCATACACAGAAAATAAATCTTAAAAAAAGAGAGGGTATCAGGAGTTCTTTCTCACTTTTCCTTAATAAACCTGCATTAGCCCTACTTAAAAAGCAACAATTCTCCTAAATTCAGCCAATTTCATAGATCAATCCTGATGAGAGTCATCTAGAATCAGGTCTAGCATAAATAAAAAGTGGCGCTGAGGGGAAAGACTGTGTAAAATGCGATTTCTGTGAAAAAAATCTGTTATTTAAAAATGAAGAACTGGAATGACACACAACCACATGGGAAAAGAGGTCACGGGTAATTTTGAAAATCAACTTTATTGAGGTATAATTTGATATAAAATTCACCCATTGTATGTATACAGTTTAAGTTGTGCAGTCATCATCATATTTAGGTGTCACTTTTTTTGTATCATAATGCAAATCTTATTTTTGAAGAGTTCTCTTAATGAAAACTGGGTGGAGATGAACTCTAAAATTAAGTAGCTTCTATCTCTTCATCTGAGGTAAATCTTCCATTCTGACATACTCATCTTTATAGTGCACAATGGATTTCAAAGCAGTAGGAACATCTTTTGCTATTATTAGGAAAGAAACTTGGTGGGTTGGGCAGACACCATACAGCTCAGATTTTTGGTGCACGATTTGATCCTTCTGTAAATAGAGGGTTCCTCAGGATAAAAGGTCAGGCACATCCATCGGTTCACATCTGTAATCCCAGTACTGGGGAAGCTAGGCTGCAGTGAGACTGTCTTAAAAAACCAAGAAAGAACAGTCACAGTTCCCAAAGGAACATGCAGGTTCTGAATGGAACCAACGATGAGCAACTACTTTTCTGCTCCTCAATTTGGCTGGGGAAGGGTGGAATTCGCTCGGGGTTCCACAACCTATCTGGGAAGCCCGGTGTTTCTGTNCCCAGCCTGTGACGAGCACAGAACAAGGACCTTCGGTGTCTTCACTTATTCACTAGGACAGAAAACCTTTCGGGAGGAAGTCATTGAGATCGGTTAGTTCCCTAACCCGGCTCCTACCTGCCGAGAAGCAGAGCAAGAACACCCGCAGCTCCAGGCGGGCCAAGCCTAGCACCGTGGGAGCAAAGAACATGGCTTCATCGTCCGGGTGCGCGATCACCAGAAGGGCCCGGCTTCCGGCTCCCGGCAGGCCCGCCTGCTCCAGAGACCTCATTCGTTCCGCCGAGTCCTGAACCCGGAGGAAGGCCCATGTCAGGACAGCCACGGCCACACACAAGACACCCACCACTTCCATGCCGGCTAAGTGGCACCGCGCCTGCGCAGTCAGCAAGGCTTGGGGTGGACTCCTGCGGGAAAACTGAACCCGCTGAAACTGCGTTCCGTGGCGAAGTGCTCTGTGGCTTGGGGACGGCGAGGTTCGGGGTCTCACGTGGAAACTTCCACCCACGCTGCGCCGCCTCCTCTTTTATATAGNCACGGCAAAANCCTGGACCTGCTCCATCCAGTTTCAGGGAGGGCTAAACCTCTGTGCGGTCTAGTGTCGTCCNTACCGTCCCGTGTGCTTATTAAAAAGCAAGCATTTCCAAATTATTTTGAGATCATGTCTCGCTNTGTGTACCCCCTGGGCGCCCCTGAACTCACTNTGTAGACCATGCTGGTCTCGAATTTGCAAGGATTCTCATTCCTCTGCCTCCTGAGCTGGGATTTCAGGCGTGTCACAGCACGCCGGCTACAAACGGAAGCCTTGAAAAGAAACTTCAACCCTGGGTAGGAAGAGTTCCCTTCTCGCTTCAACTCGTTTTCTAACCCACTTCTTAGGACCCAAGACCTCGTATATAAACAGCCCGTTATCCGGATAAAAGTTTTCCGAAGCGGGTCACACTTTTTTTTTCTCAGATGGCGGCTTTGCGAGAGGAAAAGTAAGCGGCTATGAGGAGACGTCATTTCACTAGAAGGGAAAAGGCTGAGAGTGCGGTCAGGCGGCCCTTACATTCTCTTAAGAGGTAGCGATTAAGGAGCTACACGCCGCGGAGGAGGCCTAACCCGCCATCCCGCTGAAGACGTGGTGGTGACATTAACGAGCATCCCAGCCACGTGGGCTCGGGTTGCTCTCTCCGGCAGCGTACAACCGCTTTGGCGGTGCGCAGGGGTCGCAAGGTGGGCCAGCCTCGCGCCGGGCGCCTTGTCCTTTTCCCACGCCGGAGGGGGAAGGCCCCAGGCGCGCGGGAGTGGCAGGCTCGCGGTGGCGCTCCGGGCCGGCTGCGCGATGGCTGCCGCGGCGCGTCGGGCCCGAGGCGGTGCTGCCGGAGCGGGTCGGCGTGTCAGGGACAACTTGAAAGGAACCGGCGCGGCACCCGCGACCCAGGAAGCGAGGCCGAGGTAAGCGCGGCGCTCCGCCCGGGGAGGGAGTCGTCTCCACATCCCTCCGGAAGGAGGAGGAGCCCGCGTCGGAGCCGCCTCAGCGCGGCCGCCGGGCCTGAGGGGGAGGGAGAGGGGTTGAGGCAAGATGGCGGCTAAGGTGGCGAAGCTGCGGCGGCGGCCGGAGTGAGCGTCCAGCTCGCCGCGCCGAGCGAGGGCCGGGCGGAGGAGGGCCGCGCGCCGGGGCCGCGCCCCGCTCGTCCGGCCGTGGGGGGCGCGCCGGCTCCCACGCTCCGCCAGCTCCCGGTGAGTAGGCCCGGTGCCTGCAGCCCCGGCCTCGGGGCCCTGCTCGCCCCGGAGCTTCCGAGGGCTCCTAGGGCGCCAGTGCCGGAGGCGGCTTCGCGGCCCGGCCAGGGGACGTCGGGGACCGCACAGGGTTGGGACTCGTCCGAGCCGCCCGTTTCTTCCTCTCGGCCACCCAGGGGCGAGTCGGGCGCGGCGGGGAGTTGAGGCGAGGCGAGTGGAGGCTTCTGGAGTTTGGAGGAAGAATGGCCTTAGGCGGGCGGACGTCGGCCTGAGGTCTCTGCCCTGTGGGGAGGGGGCGTGCGGTGCCTGCAGGGCTGGCGGAGGGGTGCGAGGATGGAGGGCTCCGGGTGGGGCCGGCGCAGGTGACCCGCCTAGGCTCGCTCTGAGGGAGAGTTANTGGCTGTCTGGCGACTGTGGAAGGGGTTAAGGAGGGTGACAGCGATGGACAAGTGTGTGCAGAGCAAACTAGTTCACCTTTCTAACTGGCCCACTTGAGGTATAATGGCGAAGGGCTGGTAGTGGTGCAGATGCAGAGCAGCACCCTCTGCCTCCTGCCGTTTGTTATTGGTGTTTTCTTGTGCCAAGTGGGAGCGTGCACCCCCCTTTTTCTTTTTGGGAGACAACGACGACCGGGATTTGAGAAACTAATTGAGAAAGCAACCTTAACGGAAAGGGCACTGTGTTCTTAGCATCAGTGTGGACCATGTCTGAAAAGGAGTGGATGGGAATAAATGATATTTACGAAAAGTATTTGCCAGGTTGTATGCCACAGTGGCTGTTCAACAGTGTTAACGTTGGAGAGTAGCGTAATGGGTAGTTTTAATCTTTGGGATTAGTATATTCAGCTGCATCAGATTTGCTACCCTAATTATATCCTAGTATATTTGAAATTTACATTCCTTGTGTGCACCCTGGTGAGAGAATGAGGGGAGACAGAAAGTGGCTGTATGCAAAGAGCAACAGGCCTGGGATTTAAAAATGCCTGCACATAGTCATTCATTTGTTCAAGGGTATCTTGATGAATAGTTGCTGATGATTCTGAGTCACATGGAATATCTGGTGGATAAACGGAGAGCTGATGTTTTAAATGAATTTAGTTTGTTTTGAAACCATTTAAGTCTGTAGGACTTGCTGGCCTGGAGCTCCCCATGTAACTGGTGCAGGAATTGCATGCTTGCACCACCATACCTGGCGAATTGTTTAATTTTTAATATTTTGGGAAAATGTTTTAATATATTGGANGAGCCAGTTCATATTTGCCTGGGCTCAGTCTCTGGCTTATTTAAATATGGGCAAGAATTACAGAAGAAATAAACCTAACTTACTAGAGAGAAATCTTATTTTCTTATTCTATTAAAATCCAGTGGCAGTTTAGTTTATTTTAATATTTATAGCTTCCAGTTGCTTTGTCTCATGTGCACCTGTTAATGAAAATCAAAGTGTGTATGTAATATGTGTGTGTGTTTATATATATCTAGAAAGTGATTACTAGCCATACCCAAACACTTATCTTTTAGAAAAGACTTGCCATATGTTGTACTGCTCCTCCTGAGAAACTGTAATACTAAGAATGATTCTCCCTGCCATTAACTGGCATTTAGANCGTGTCCAACATTTCTGTGCATCAGTTTCCTCATCTATAATGTTAGAAAAACTTCTAACCTCCCAGGTTTTGTTGTTGTGAGTCTAAACTGAGTTAATAGTTATGAAATTGGACAGGGGCTGCAGCCCAGTTGGTATAGAGCTCACCTAACATGCATGTAGTCCCAGGCTTGATTCCCCAGCACCNCATAGAAGCAGATATATGCCCACTCAGGAGTTGGAGGCAGGAAGATTACAAGTTCAAGGTTGTCCACAGCAATATCTTGAGTTTGAGCCAACCTGGGATATTCATGACCCTGTTTCAAAAAAAAAATTATAAAATTACCTTAAACAGATGAAAATGATCGTGTTTTTGTGAGATAGTAATGGCTTATCTGCAAATCTCTTATGTAGTTAGAAAACATGTATTCGAATTATAACATCAAAATATACTTGTTGCTAATATATTTATATAGTTATGATTCTCTCCCATGAATATGAAAAGGAATATATTGCCTGGCATGGTAATCCTAACACTAACTGTAGATCTCTGGGTTTGAGGCCAGATTGTTCTACATAGTGAGTTCCAGGCCAGAAGAGGTCTAAATAGAGACCCTGTCTCAGAGAAGGAGGAAGAGGAGGAAAAAGAGGAGTAGATAATAATACACACTTTTTTGTTGTTGTTTTTCGAAACAGGATTTCTCTGTGTAACTTTGGAGTCTGTCCTGGAACTCGCTCTGTAGACCAGGCTGGCCTCTAACTCACAGAGATCCTCCTGCCTCTGCCTCCTGAGTGCTGGGATTAAAGTTATGAGCTACCACCGCCTGGCCGACAATTCATACTTTTAAGTGGATATCTTTTTTTTTTTTTTAGATTTATTTATTTATTATGTATACAGTATTCTGGCATGCATGTCTACACACCAGAAGAGGGCGCCAGATTTCATTACAGATGGTTGTGAGCCACCATGTGGTTGCTAGGAATTGAACTCAGGACCTCTGGAAGAGCAGTCAGTGCTCTTAACCTCTGAGCCATCTCTCCAGCCCTGAAGTGAGTATCTTGTTTTAAAAAAATAAAGTAAACTTGGGACTGGAGAGATGAGACTGGGTGGTTAAGAGTGCTTTTTGTGTTTGTAGGAGGCCCAGGTTTGGTTCCCAGCACCCACACAGCACACAGCTGTCTGTAACAGTTCTAGGGAATCTAATGCCCTCTTGGCCTCCAAGAGCATTAGGTACACATGTGGTACACGTACAGACATGTGTAGGCACTCATGCACATAAAATAAAAATGAATAAATATGTAGTGAACTAAAAATTCTGCATTTTCCTCAAGATAAAGAAAAAATGAAATGCTGGAAGTTAATTTGTTTCTTTGAATTTAATTGACTAGGAGTTTGTTCCAGNGCTAGGCAAGTTTAGATCATTCCATTTTTTTTTAAGCATTTAAGATTTACTTATGCATTTATTTACTTGTTTTTTGTGAAACGATGAATTCTTTGCCATTGTCACTTGTTTTGGAAATCAAAGGCCTTTGGATAGGCCAGGTGAATATCAGGCTATATGTTATTTAGTGTCCCGCAGCCCTCCACATCCCCCCCCTCGTTTGTGTTTTTTTACTCATTTTTAATCTATCTTAGTTGTAATTGTATATTTTTATTAGTACCTGGAAANGGTACTGTTCTTACATATTTAGTTACCTCCATCTGTTCTTTTTTACCTATTAAAAGGTCCATTTATTTATTGTGAGTGTGAATGTGTGTATGCCCATGGCATGTGTGGGGTGGTCTGAGGACAGCTTTTAGGATTTGGTTCTAGCCTCTGGTCAGCAGCCTTGATTCCAAGTGCCTGTACCTGCTAAGCCATCTCACCACCTCTGTTAGCTATTTATTTTGAGATAGTAGATGTTGCCCAGGACGGTCTCCTAGAACTGAAGGCAAGTGATTCTTAGTCATTGCTTCCCAAGTAGCAGGAANTCCAGGTGGGTGCCATAGCACCTGGCCTCATCTCTTCTTTTAGTTCACTTATTATATTTTATTAGAGTATGATGTAAAAGTAAGTAATAAAGGTTGATCAGAATTTACTAAGAACAGACATTTAAGATCAGAGATTTGTATATTTTCATTCATTCACTTGTTTAGCCAGTATGAAGCACTTATGTTAAATTCTATAAAGGCTATAGTAGCTTTTAATTTAAATAATTTTTTTAATTTAAAAGAATTACAGGCACATGTAACTAAGTTGTCAGTGCAATTGATATTTTGTTCTTGTGTTTGAGGATACAAAAAGTAATTTTGATGGTTAAGAGGACAGTTCTTTCTCATTAGACCTCCTTAGGGATGTTGAAAAACTATGAAAAACTACTGCAGTGTAGCCGTAACTATGTGGATCATCTGTTTTTTATTTTGATATTTTGTGGTCTTTTTTTTTCTTGAACATTTATTCTATTCTTTAGCCACTTTTGCTACCCTAGGAGCTCCTGTGGTCAAACAGTTACTTGGATAGTCTTCAGATACAACTTGTCCCATCCACCCACTTGAATTGGAAAGTCAGAGACATTACAGAAACACCATGTGTCTATGTAGTGTTCAGTTTAATTCCATACTGCTGTTAACTTTCATTTAGTTGTGCTCTCAAAAACAATTTAAATGGCTTAAAATAAATTGCTTACAATTTGTAGAATTCTAGAACAAACATCCCTATATAGATCCAGTCTTGTTTTATATTTGAATATTTTGAAAGCATGAATAACTGAGAATGAAGTGATNGGCCGAAATTGTTGCTATTGGACAGAAGCAAAAGCCACATTTCTGATGTTTCATGTCGTGTTTATTATATGTACCATAGCATCCGGAGAACAGTTTGCTTTGATGATGGATTCTTACTTAAAACAAAATTTGGGTTGCCTGGAAAATGGGAGATCATTTCAAATGTTCAGTGTAGTTACTGAACATAAAATACTTCATAACATCATATTTTTTCAGTGAATATACAGTTTAAAGAAAATAGTACTGATATGGTTGTCGCTGGGAATTACTTAGTTTGCTTAAGTTTTTCTCTGTTCTGATGAACATTTTGTTTTATTTTATTTTGTTTTTTGAGATGGTTTCACTGTGTAGTTTGGCTGTCCTGGAACTCACTCTGTAGCATGGGGTAGCCTCAAACTCACAGAGATACTTCTGCCTCTGCCTCCTGAGTGCTGGGATTAAAGGCATGAGACACCATCACCTGGTAAAATTTTTATTTATTTTAAAAATTTAATTTAATTTTATGTGTGTGGTGTTTTGCCTGCATGTATGTCTGTGTACCACATGCATGCCTGGTGCCTAGTGGAGACCAGAAGAGCCCATTGGATCTGGAGTTATAGATGGTTGTGAGCTGCCNTGTGGATTTTGGGAATTAAACCTGGGTCCTCTGGAAGAGCAGCAAGTGCTCTTAACTACAGAGCCATCTCTCCAGCTCACATTAAAAACTTTTTAAAGTTGGATCTTGCTGCTCAGGCTGGGTTCAATCTTTGAATCCTTTGGCTGGAATTACAGGCATGTGGCACCAGGCCCAGCTTGATTTTACAGTGAGAAGCCCATTTGTGATTTGTTTGTTGCCTGCTGTTTCTCACTCACCCCATCCCAGTGCTGTTGAAAGGGGCCTTTTTGACCTCAAGACCCTAAGTCAGGGCCTTGAGCACGTTGGCAAGTGTCCTCCCACTAAGCTGTATCCCTAGCACTGAAATACTAATTTTCTACAAATACTCAAGCCATAAAATTTATTTTAAAGGAAAAGCTGTATTATTCTTTCTCTCTCATCCACCCCACCTCTCCTCCTCTTTTTTTTGAGACAGATCTCTCTGTATAATCCTGGCTATCATGGAGTTTACCATGTAGACCAGACTGGCCTCACTCATAGAGATCCTGCCTTTGCCTCTCGAGTGCCTAGATTAAAGGTGTGCACCGCCATGCCTTGCTGTGTTACTGTCTTTAAGTTCATAATCTTTACATAAATACTGAAGCATGGCAAATTTGCTTATTTATAACATCTAAGCTATTAAGTCCACCTATTTTTGCATTTCATTATGAGTTTTTTCAGATTGGATGTGGTGGCTGACCCCTGTAATCCTCTGGAGGCAGAGGCAGGAGGATCACAGCAAATCCAAGGTAGTCTGTTCTGCATAGTGAGTTCTAGGTCAGGCAGGACTATTTAGCAAGACCCTATCTCAGTCTCCTCNCACACCCCAGCCTGGAAAAGAAAAAAGAGGTGTNTTTTTCTCACCTTAAACTGACCTCTTTTGTGGATTGTTCTTGCCCTACCTTATTCCCCCTGCTACATGAATTGTGTTTTTCAGGGATTTGATGATGTAACACTTACACCAGGAGGTCCCCTTCTTGTTTCCTTTTCTCTAAAAGTGTATGGTTTTGTTATGGAGATTATTTTAAAATTTTTTTGTTACTGGGTTTGTTTTTGAGAGAGTCCTGCGAGGTTGGATTTGACTCAGGCTCTTTGAGAATGTGGTGCTGGGNTTGCAGGCAGTAGCTTCCATGACTGGCGTGGAAGTTGCTGATGGATTCATAATGTGAATACTGAAGTGCATGTCTATTTTGTCGCCTATAAACTTTAAGACCCTTGTAGGCCTATATATATCTGAATTTTAAAAGAATTCTTCCTTGGGCCTGGAGAGTTGGCTGAATGGTTAAGAACACTGGCTGGCCTGGTGGTGGTGGCGCACGCCTTTAATCCTGTCTCTTATACACATCTAGATGTGTATAAGAGACAGCTCCAGTTCCAGATCCAATACCCTCACACAGATATACATGCAGGCAGAACACCAATGCACATAAAAATAAATCATTAAAAAAAGTATATAAAAAAAGAATTCTTCTTCTTTACCTCATCCCTGGAGTAGTTTGTGGAGTATCTAAGAACTAAGAGCCTATGNGCTAGCTTTAGTGTGTTTGCTATAGAAGATGTCTCATACAATACATGGCAATTGGTGTTGAATAGTTTTTGAAGATTAAAAAATAGAAGTGTACTTATGTCATTGAAATAACAGTGAATTATCAAAGCATTTCTTTTAGGGGGAAGAAAAAGTCCTGCCATTTTATTGGGATTTTTGTGAGGATGGGAAAATAAAAATGGAGATTGTCTTTTCCATGATAGCAGTTTTGTCTAAGTAACGTCAGATGCAAGAATGTTCTACTAGGTATGTGGGGAAGGGAGTTGGGGAGTAATTTTAGTGCTAGGAAAAGTATGAATTAGAAATATGAAGTGCTTGGTTTATAGGGCTCTAATGTAATACAGAAATAAATCCAGGTAGGTTAGTCTGAAACAAAGGGAAAAGTCAAGGCTATCAAACTATTTTGATTCCTTCTTCTACTTGTGTACTTGAAATGTAGACTATTTGTGTCTGTGTGTCTGTGTATTTTGATTCCTTCTTCTACTTCTATACTTGAAATGTAGACTCTGTGTGTGTGTGTGTGTGTGTGTCTGTGTGTCTGTGTGTCTGTGTGTCTGTGTCTAGATCTGTGTCCGTGTATCTGCAGTATGGCAGTATAGGAATGGAATCTAGGACCTTGCTCACAGTAGGCAAGTGCTGTACCACTGACATCTACCTGTTAGCATTTAGGCATCTGTACTGGCCTGCCCTTAGGGTCCTGACAGGATGCGTCCTCAGCTGCAGTCACTAAGAGCACCCCTGTGCATTCACCTTGCCCAACTCCAGTCTCTTTTACTTCTTCTTTCTCTTTCTCTTCCTTTACTCTAGTCCCCAGGGACCGGGCTCTGCCCCCTCTCTCCCCTCCCCTCAATAAACCTCCCACGTGGGCCCTGTTGTATGGTGTGACTCCTTCCCACCGTTTTTAAAATACAAGACTATCTATCACCTAACCTCAGCTCTAGAATATATTGTTATATTGTGGATTTTTTTTTTTTTAATTGAGATGAGGCTTTGCTGTGTTGCCCAGGCTGACCTTGAACTTCTGAGTTAAAGTAATCCTTTCTCAGCCTGAATAGCTGGGACTTAATGCCAGGTTAGGCTCTGAAATTGTTATGAGGTCATCATTATGATTGTAGACTGCCCTTTTCCTCATGCATTTGTATAACTGCCAGACTGTTTTGTTGACATTTTTGCTGTCATATACAGTTCAGATTCAGAGCGATATGTTTTTAGGCAGTTTATTCCCCTTGGCAACAACATAGTTAATGTAATTTTGAACATATTTGAAGTAATAATAATCATGTCTTTGAACTCCTATTCAAAGATGTTTAATTTTGTATTACTTTAAAATACTTTTTATTTTTGTGTGTATGTGTATGCTGTGTATGGACAAGTGAACATGCCATGATGTATATGCAGAGGTCAGAGGACAGCTTTTAGAGTCATTTTTTGCCTTTCACTTGTATGTGTGTTCAGATATTGAACTCAGGTCTTCAGGTTTGTAACAACAAGCACCTTATTTGCTGAGCCATCACATAGGCTCTGTATTATGTGTGTGTGTGTGTGTGTGTGTGTGTGTGTGTGTATGTATGTATGTGTGTGTCCGTCCAATTCCGAAGCCCAACTGGACTCGAACTATGTAGCCCAATCAGGCCTCTTACTTGGTATTGATTCTGGGACTACAGATGTAAGCTGCCATGCCCATCTATATTGCTTTTGGTATATTTGGAATGAAGCTTGTGGGGNGTCCAAGGCAGGAGGATTGGCATGTGATTCATGCCAACCTAGACTGGGAGACCCTGCCTCAAGAAGGGGGGGGGCAGGTTGGAGCTGGAGAGATGGCTCAGTGGTTAGGAGCACTAGCTGTTCTTCCAGAGGACCCTAGTGTAGTTCCTAGCACCCACATGGCAGCTTACTACTGTCTGTAACTCCAGTTCTAGAGTCCAATGCCCTTTTCTGGATTTCATGGGTACCAGGCATGCATGTACTGTATGGACAGACATACATTTAGGCAAAAATACTCACACATAAAAATTATATTTTTTATAGTTTTTAAAGAAAGTAATTGGAACATTACCAAAACTTGTGCTTTCTAACTGTCAAATGTCAGTGTTCACACACCTGAGGGAGAAGGAAGAATTGAAAATGCATAGAGTTCTACTTCTTCCATAGGAAACTACCAAGTAGTTTATGGTGACTCATGCCCACAACCCAGCTCTAGGGAGGCAGAGGTAGATTAGGAATTCAAGAGCAGTCTTGGCTTCAAGTAAGCTTGAGGCCATCCTGCACTATGTGAGACCTATATCAAAAACAAACACATGAAAACCTCCAAAAGGAAGGAGGGTTGAGTGAGAGGAAGATTTTTTACTGCGTATCTTTCTGTATCTTTAAAAGACAGAAGTCTCACATTTTAATTGGATATTTTTATAGTTTCCTTTTTTCTTTTCTTTTTTTTTTTTTTGCTTTTTCGAGACAAGGCTTCTCTGTGCAGCCCTGGCTGTCCTGGAACTCACTCTGTAGACCAGCCTGGCCTCAAACTCAGAGATCCATTTGCCTCTGCCTCTTGAGTGCTGGGATTTAAAGGCATTCACCACCACAACTTGACTTCCTTTTCTTTTTCTTTTTTTTAAACTTGTAATTCTTTGATTTTGAATTTTTTTTTTCCTGGTACAGGAAGTGAAATAGAAATACATTTGAGGGAATGTATGTAATTGTGTGTATTTTCTCCCTGAACAGTCAATTGTTAATCCTGAAACTCGCCAGAAAAACCAGTTCTACCATTTCAGTCAAATTTAAGCAAGCTTTTATTAAAATTTAAAATACTGACCAAGATGGAATTTGGTCAGGACCACCACCTGGAAACTATCTGGCTGTGTGGCTCCCAGACACTTATATAGACAAAACCCATAGGCCACTATACTTTTCCATGAGGCTTTGTTGTTATTTTCCAAGAACTACAATTCCCAGAATCCCAGGAAGTTGTCTGGACTTTTGGGTAGGTGGGGCTTACAGGTTAATTTAGGGTCTAACACAATTTATTGAATGATCTGTTTGCTTTTGCTCAATATTGGTTAGAATTGCAAGTATTATAATTTACTAAATCTATTTACTTACTAAGTATGTTTGAGACTTTTTGATTTGTCCAATTCTTTTTTCAATTTGTATATTACAGTTTCCTTTGCATTACTATTGCTTTATGATTTTTAGCACTGGTAGGGTTAGTCACTAGTTCCTTATTGTGTTTATTTCAGACTTTGATTATTCTCATCTGTGAATTCTTTGGATAAACTTTACTTTTTATTTTTTATTTTTTTATTTTTTGAGACAGGGTTTCTCTGTGTAACAGCCATGGCTGTCCTGGAACTCACTCTGTAGACCAGACTGGCCTTGAACTCAGAGATCCACTTGCCTCTGCCTCCCGTGTGCTGGGATTAAAGGCGTGTGTCACCACTGCCTGGCCAAATAAGTCTTAACCTCCCATATTTATTTCTTATTCCAAAGTGTGTTAGGGAATTAGGGGAATTTTAATTGTCATGAGGATAAGAATTTAGTGAAACGCGTCCATTTCAGATGATAGAAGAACACAGAAAGAGCTCTCTGAGTGAGAGTAATTGGTAAGAGCTGACCCTGTAGGGTGATAGAAAAAGCTGTAGGAGGTGGCTGCAGCTGATTTGAATCAAGGAGCGTGTCAGTTACATGAATGAATGATCTAGGACAAGCATTCCCCAGAAGTGTAAAGAAGGACCAAAGCCTAAGGCTAGGTAGGACTCAGCAGCTCAGTGAGAAGTGGAGAGCAAGGTGGAGTTGTTTGGACTGAGTAGTTGCCTAATCAAGTAGTACTTGTAGGCCACATCACAAAGTAGTTTGGATTTTATTTGTAGTTTGTAGAAAGCATTGAGGAAACTTAAGTTAGAATGATATGTTCTAACTCAATTTTTTTTTTTAATAATCTGAGTTTTGGTTGGAGAAAGGATTGAAGTAGGAAGTCCAGTTATAAGATTTTTTTTTTATAGTAAGAGATCAGGAGGGTGGAAGTTGTGATGGAGAGGCCTGGGAGGCCTTTGAGTGTATGTGGAAGGCTGAAGGTTGGCTCTTACTGCTGGAATGCTACTGAGAACTGAGTCCTGTTATTTGTTGCTGTGGCCGTGGGGAACAGAACATACTAGTCTGCCTCACAGATGTCTGATGAGTTGGTTTTCTTTTCTTCCTGTAGAACTAAGTAAATACCATTTAAAGTAAAATGTTCCCCACCCTACACTTTATTTTGTTATATACCTTAGTTTATATAGTCTTAGCTTGCTTAGTGACTTGTATTTGTCTTTATTGGTGGAGTAAAAGAAAGGGGAGGTCAAAGAACATAACTGCCTTTTAAGTCTCTGCCTTGGGGATAACTTAGCCTCTCTACATTTGAGTTGAAATAGTATAATCAGAATTTGGAGGTGAGTTCATACACCCAAAGCCTTAGTACACTGTGCTATATAATAAAATACTTTTTAAAAAGTAACTTCTTCTCCTTAGATACTGTCTGTTAATTCACGTCAGCACTGGAAATTAAATCCTGTTGTTGTTTTTAAAAGTATGTATATGTTTATTATAAATATTTTTTAAAAATTATGTGCATTGGTCTTTTGCTTGCATGTATAACTGTATGAGGGTGTTGGATTACCGTGGAACTGAAGTTACAGACAGTTGTAAACTGCCATACAAGTGCTGGGAATTGAATCTGGGTCCTCTGGAAGAGCAGCNAGTGCTCTTAACTGCTGAGCCATCTCTCCAGTCCCTAAATCCTGATCTTAATACAGAATCCTTTTTTGTGTTTCTCGAGGATAGAATTAGCATGTAGTCATCTGTTTAGTTTTGATATTTCTTTTGCTCTTTTTTTCCTCTGTTAAGGTTATTTTTTAAAATTTATTTATTTATTTTGTTGTTTGTTTTGACAAGGACTGATTTTGCAGTTGTGGCTGTTCTGGAACTTTCTAAGTAGACCAGGCTGGCGTTGAACTCACAGAGATCCTCTTGCCTTTACCTCCTGTAAGAGGACTAAAGATATGTGCTACCTCAACCTGGCTCTTCTGTTCTTATAGTTAATTGTTTTTTTGTTTGTTTGTTTAATTTCAGAGGACTAGCTCAATGTAATATATCCACACCACACAGTGGTCAGTTTTACAGTTACTATTTAGTGCTGCTGTCTTGGGAATCTTGCTTTTCACTTTATGAATAAAGGAGCTCTGTTTCTCTTTTACTCATAAATTCTTTTTTGAATGCTTACTGCAAGTCTACCAATCAATTATATCCTNATTAAAGTCTTTCTTTTAGTATTATACTTTCTGGAGGCTAGGGTAATTTAACTTGATTTTCTTTTTAGCTTCCGTTCATCCATCATNTATTTATTTATTGATTTATTTTGTGTGTNTGCNTGCGTGTGGGTGCGTGCCCACAGAGNTCAGAAGAGGTATTAAATCCCCTGGGAACTGGAGTTACAATTGTTTGTGATCCTCCATTTCGGTGTTGGAACAGAACCCTGGTCCTCTGTAAGAGCAGTAACTGCTCTAATTGCTGAGCCACCTCTCCATCCTTCAGTGTTTTGTTTTTGAAAGAAATATTTATTTACTTAGATGTTTGTGTATGTATGTATGTGTCTGTGCATGCTTCAGCACAGGTGTTGAGTTCGTAGGACAGCTTTCAGGAGACTGTTTTCCCTTTCCACCATNTTTGTCCCTGGATATAACTTAAGGCACCAGACTTAGTAGTACATACTGCCAAGCCATCTAAACCAGCCTCATTTATCTGTCTTCTAAGTAAGATATTACACTATCATAAAAGGGNATGTCGTGTGTGACTTTCCTTTTTCAATAATAATGCTTTATAAGAAAATTTATTCCAGTATTTTACAAATCACAGAATTTGCTTAGATGATTTCTAGTTTCTATTCTCTTCTGGAATCCAGACTTCAAGATGTTGGCTTTCTTTAAACCAGTCCCAGTCTGGAGAGTTTTAGTTTGTTAGTTTGACACTGGTCCTTAGCCTGCCTAATGTTCTTTGGAGGTTAGACGAGAGTCTTGGACCATTCTGTAGGAGTCAGTAAAGCTCCAGTGGTTTGCATAGTTTTTTACCATGCCACAGAGGACGTTCTTCTACTCTAGTCCATATATACATATTTTTTATTTTTTTAAATCAGGTTTTATTATTTTACCAGTTAAAAGTTGAACTGTAGAGGCTGGCAAGATGGCTCAGCAGTTAAGAGCACTTGTTGCTCTTNCAAGGACCTGGTTTTGATTCCCAGCACCCACATGGTGGATCACAACCATCTGTAGCTCAGGTTCCAGGGGATCCATTGCCTTTTTCTGACCTCCACAGGCACCAGACAGACATTCATGTGCTGTGCATCCACACATGTAGATAGAACACTCATACACATAAAATAGAATAATCTAAAAAGTTAAGACAGAACTACGTACTTTTTAGGATCTTTTTTCCACATTGGTGAAATGTGGTCTTCATTTCCACTGTGACCCTTGGTAGAGTCACTCTTCTGATCTGGAGTCATCTGCAGACTTGCCACAGAGAAGTATATTTTTAGATATTTTTCCAAGATAGTGTAGGCCACCTTGAAAACCTGTCCAAGTACATTTTGGTTATGCAAAGGTTATAGGCTAAAAGCCAGGAGTTCCTGGTAAGAGGAGGAATAATCTTTTCTTTTTGGTAGATTGTATTTGAAATTTTGTTGTTTCAGGGTATGTATGTTGTTATATGAGAAGATTCAAACAGGTATCTAAGCAGGCCAATTTCATTTTTCCATTTTTTTTTTT
>LZPO01107898.1:340842-359881 GCA_001675575.1 Neotoma lepida
ATTCCATTGGTCCACATGTCGGTTTTTATGCCAGTACCAAGCTGAAAAACGGTAACTCTTCCATTTCATATGTTTTTACCATGGTTAGAAAACAACAGTAACTGCCCTCATCCCCTTGTCATTGTATCATCAGTTGATAGACATGACATTTGGGTTGTTGCCAAGGTTATAATAAAAATCTACTTAGCCTGGATTAAGTAAAGGAGAACTTTTAATAAGGACAAGGAAAGTCACATGCTGCTCATGGACACTGACCCTGGGAAGAAAAGTCAAAAGTCAAAGCTATTTCTGTACTGTCTCAGGGGATGCAATGCCTTTGTATATCTACCATAGTCTGTGTAGAGGAANCGATGCATTGCTTATCAAGCTTTAATAACTTCTTTTAAGTAAATATATGAGGGGATTTTGACTGGCAATTGTGGTTTTCTTTGTGTAGCTATAGTTATCATTTATTAGAAGGACATTTTATGTTTTAGTACTTACGAATTCTCTTTTCCCATCTTGTATAGGTTGTTTCCTAGAAACATGGTTGTTTGTTGGACTTGATCTCACAGCCCAGTGAGGACGTCTTTACTGATAATGTCAAGTTCAGGTTACCCTCCCAACCAAGGAGCTTTCAGCACAGAGCAGAGTCGTTATCCTTCACATTCTGTCCAGTATACNTTTCCTAGCACCAGACACCAGCAGGTAAGGCTGTCAAGATACATATGTACTTTGTGGTTTCCCCTTTCCTGTGTGATAGATTTATTGGCTAGTAATGGAATGTGCTTGCTGTTATTTTTTTTGAATGCCAAGAATAATCCAGGAATCATTCACAACCAGGTGTGGTGGAACATGCCTATAATTCCAGCACTTGTAGGATCAGAGGCTGGAGGATGGGAGTTCAATGCCAGCCTTGAAGCCTGCCAGGAGTAAATGAGGCTTTATCTAAAAATATACATACATACACACCTAGGTGCATATTTTATATATATATGTATTTCTCCATAAATTGTATGTTTAACACACACATATATACAAGGAGCCAAAGTTTGAGAATTAATTATCTGTTTTTTTTTTTTGTTTCGTTTTGTTTTTTTAAGACAGGGTTTCTCTGTGTAGCCCTGGCTGTCCTGGAACTCACTCTGAAGACCAGGCTGGCCTTGAACTCAGAGATCCTCCTGCTTCTGCCTCCTGAGTGCCAGGATTAAAGGCGTGTGCCACCACTGCCCACTTAATTATCTTCTTATTGTAGTTTTCTACTAGATTTCAGAGATTGAATATCCCTCTTTATTTTTTTGCATTTATTTATTTTGTANGTGCACATGCTCTGGCATACGCATGCAAGTCATAGGACTGGAGGCAGTCATCTCCTGCTACCGTGTGGATTCCAGGGATTGATCTCAGGCTGTCAGGCTTGGCTTTAAGTGCCTTCATCTGCTGAGCCATCTCACTAGCCCTGTCTCTCTGATTTTGATTGTAGGAATTATTCAAAGGAAAGTGTAAGTTGTTGACAGTCTCTAGGGTGTAACACCATATTTACATCCCATGTTCTGGTTTAAGATGGCTACATAATTTGGTCTCACCTTAGTTTTAAAATAAACACTTCTACCTCAGTGAGAGATTTGCTGGTAGGAAGGTGAGAAAGTTTCTGTGAGTAACANCCTTTTGAAAAATGAAATATGAGGTGAAGCTCTCAGCCTATTGGACAAAAGCTAGCAATGTAAGAGATTTAAAGAAAAATACAAAAGGAATGATGGGTGTCGTGGCATTTGCCTGTAACCCTAGAACTCAGCAAATGGAAGCAGGTATATTTCAAGTTCAAGAACAGTATGGACTAACTACATAGACAGACTATTTCAAAAACGAACAAAATAAGGAAAGGAAGAAATGTGTCTTAGTTAGGATTTCTGTTGCTAAGATAAAACACTATGACCACAAGCAACATGAAGAAGAAAGAGTTTATTTCATCTTNACAGCCCTCAGNTTGTACTCTATCACTGAAGGAAGTGAGGATAGAAACCTGGAGGCAGGAACTGAAGCAGAAGCCATGGAGGAATGTTGCTTATGGCTTGCTCCTCATGGTTTGCTTAGCTTGCTTCTTTATACACCCCAGGACTACCTGCCCAGGGGTGACACTGCCCACAGTGCCGAGCCCTTCCGCATCAATCATCAGTTAAGACAATGCCCCATAGGCTAGTTTGGTGGGACATTTTCTCAATTGAGGGTCCTCTTCTCAGTGATTCTAGCTTGTGTCAAGTTGACATAAAATTAGACAGCACAGCCGGGCAGTGGTGGNGCANGCCTTTAATCCCAGCACTNGGGAGGCAGAGGCAGGAGGATCTCTGTGAGTTTGAGACCAGCCTGGGATACCAAGGAGTTCCAGGAAAGGCGCCAAAGCTACACAGAGAAACCCTGTGTCGAAAAACTAAAAAAAATAAATAAATAAAAAATAAATAAATAAATTAGACAGCATAAAATGAAATGGTCATCTTGGAGAATAAGAAAGCAGATTTATCAATCAAATATAGTTGAATATTACTGAGGACTCTGAGGACTCCTTTGAAATTTAGTTCTGATTTGGAATGAGAATGGATATCCTTATGTCCCTGCAGAAAAACTTGTATGTTTTTGTTGATGCTCTTGTTTGGCTGAAGTTGCTTTCTGTTCCTAGGTTGACANTTTTTGTCATGATTGGGTGTTACGTTTTATTTCTTCTTGCTCCAGTGCTATCTATGTGATTGCTGATTTTCTGGATCATTGTGTTACTGTTTGTTTGTGTTATCGTGTGTGTCTCTATGTGCTTGTAGAGGTCAGGGGATGACTTGAAGGGGAAGGCTCCCCTAATTGTTCTTTGATCAGAAGCAGTATTATCCCAGCCTTGTGACTTTTTGTTCTCTGCAAAGTCTTAAGGGAACCAAATTCATGTTTAAGAATCTTTTTGTATGTAATTCCCTCCTCTTTTGAAGTCTTTAGAAATTTTGACTTCTCTAAACCTCTATCACTGTGTCTTCAATAACCATGATTGTGGAGCCCTGTTTGAATACCCAGGGCTATAGACTTTAAAATTGATTCTGGGCAGAAAGGTTACAAACAGTTTTCTGTCAGAGATCACATCTTGTACTCCCTATTGCCCACTATCTGAAAATAGTTTCTATGAATTTTCCATTTATCTATCTGCCTGTCTGTCTATTTATTTGAGACAGGATCTAACTGTGTAGCCTTAAATTCCTTATGTAGCCTAGGTTGAGTGCTGGGATTCTAGACATATGCTCTTGTGTCCAGCTAGATTCTACTATTTGATTTTTCTAAAGTCTCTCCCCCACAACCCCCATGAGACAGTCTAGACAGTGTTACATGCTCAGAACTGGAAGCTACTGTGCACTGTTGCGTTGTCTTTTTTTCCTCCCACTCATTTTTGAATAATTCAAAACCCCCAAATCTTTCAGAGAGCATCAGTGGCTGATATGTTTTCAGAGTTATTGAACTGTGAAAACTTGATTGTTCTTGAGTGAATAATGATCTCTCTACTGAACTTGTAGAGTCAAATCTCTCCTTGGAGCCTGCTCTGTGCTGTTGCCTGTGTGCTTCTGTTCATTTCTGTTGATAAGTCAGTACTCTTCTTGTGACCCTTGTTTTTAGGAAGCCTGTGTTTTGTTTTTTGGAACGTGTAGTAAATCATCCTTGTTTCCTACATTAAAAAATTAAATTTGCATTATTTATTTATGTGTGTGTATGTATGTGTGTCACAGTCCATATGTGGAGTCAGACATCTTGTTGGAGTTGATCCTTTCCTTCCACTGAATGGCTCCAGGGATT
Source organism: Neotoma lepida (assembly GCA_001675575.1). NCBI lineage: Eukaryota > Metazoa > Chordata > Mammalia > Rodentia > Cricetidae > Neotoma > Neotoma lepida. Next base: position 344,641 of record LZPO01107898.1, read on the forward strand.
GAACATAGGTTTTCANGTCTGGTAGCAGGTGCCTCTACCTGCTGAGCCATCTTCCAGTCCTCTAAAATTTTTAATGTATTGACTGTGGACTAATTTTTAAACTACCTTAGCTTTTCTCCTTGGTTCTTTTAAATCTAAGGATTGTCATTTCTAACTTCAGAGAAATGATGTGTTATTTCTTAGGATATTGCCTGTTACCTGTCATGGTGGGTATATTTTCATACCTGTGTTATGATCCTCTGAAAGACTTCTTCAGCTCTCACTTATTACTTCCGTAGATTCAACTACTGTTCAAATTTTAGTTTCTCTTTCTTTTTTGATGTTATTATTATATTTTTGAAGATATTATATCTTTTTCCACTTGAGAATTTTATTTATTTTCTAGTACTGTGGTGTGTATATGTGTGATGGATGTGAATGCTGGAAGGCATTTGCCATGGCATGAGTGTGGAAGTTGGAGGACAAATGAAGGAGTTGGTTCTCCCCCACTGTAGGGTCTGAGGACTGAAATGAGGTGGTCAGGATTGCTGGCCAGGGCTTTGCTGCCTGGCTCATCCTTTCCACTCTTCTCTTTTATTACTTTCATTTAATCTTTTACTTCTTTCCTTGAACATAAGTTCTTTTGGCATGTTTAAAAAATTTTAAATGATTTTCTTTTTTTTTCTTTTTTTTTTAAAGCTTACCACGCCTGCCCCCCCCCCTTTTTTAAAATTTTTCATTTTATGTGCATTGGTGTGAGGATGTCAGATCTCCTGGAACTGGAATTACAGACAGCTGTGAGCTGCCATGTGGGTGCTGGGAATTGAACCCGGGTCCTCTGGAAAAGCAGCCAGTGCTCTTAACCACTGAGCCATCTCTCCAGCCCCTTCTTTTAATTTCTGCATTTTCAAATTTGTGAGATTTTTTCTTAAGCAGCTTGTAAGCTATCATTTTCTGTTACCTACTTAAGAGAAGGGCTCTTCCTATTGAGCTCATTTTCTGTTACCTACTTATAGAGAAGGGCTCTTCCTATTGAGCCCCAGTTTAATTTTATCTGTTTATGGTTTTCAGAACTTCTTCCTTATATAGAATCCATACAATGTAAAATTTTCTATTCTAAAGCTTTGTATTACATGTGCTGCCTAGAACAGTTGTACCACCTGCAACAAAACACCATTCCTTTGTTGTCCAGTAGTTGACTTTCTGTCCCAAGGAATTTTGTATCTTGTATTCATGTAAATGGAATAATAATAATTTTAGTCTTTTGAGTCTGGATTAATAAACATAGCATCTGTTTCTAGTATGTTNGATGTTTTATTCTTTTTTATAGGTGCATAATATTGTATAGATGTAACATATTTTGTTCATTCATGCTGTATTAGCATGATTTTTTAAAGATATGTGTGTCTATGCATGTGAGTGTAGTCCCTGCAGAGATCAGANGCATCAGATCCCCTTGGAACTGGAATTACAGGCAGTTATGAGCAGCCCAACATGGGTGCTGGGACTAAAAATCAGGTCCTCTTTAAGAGCAGCACATGCTTTGTTCTCTGAACTGCTGACCCATCTTTCCAACTTGATATGTTTATTTTTTGAACCGAAGCTTTTATTGCCCCCCCACCCTCTCCAAAACAAGAAAAGTAGAAAAAGAAGCAAACAACAAAACAACAACAAGAAAAACCCCAACCTCTCACTAGATTATTGGTTCTCAACCTGTGGGTTGCAATCCCCACAGGGTCACATATCAGATATCCTGCATATCAGATATAATATGTTACAACTCATAACAGTAGCAAAATTACAGTTATGAAGTAGCAATGAAATAATTTTATGGTTGAGGGTCNCCACAACATGAAGAACGAACTGTATTAAAGGGTCGCAGTGTTAGGAAGGTTGAGAACCACTGCACTAGATCAACAGCTTCTTTTGGTCTCTATGGGTACTAGGTACATACATGGTACAGAAACATACATGCAGACAAAATATCTATACATATTAAAAAAGCAAAGACAAAACTCTCCTTTAGTTGTGATGGAAGAAACTAGGACTCTTAACTAGTAAGTTGATTTTTCTGGATTTCAGCTTCTTCATTTGTAAGTAAACATGGATCTAAAGAGATAACCTGTGTTCCTGNGAGCTATTTGTTTTGAACTTACTACTGGAATGCGTACTTTCTTTCCTTTTTTTTTTCTTTTTTTGAGATAAGGTTAAGGTCTAGGTCTAGCTATGTAGCCTAGGTTGGCTTGGAGTTCCCATGTAGGCCAGGCTGGTGTTGAACTCAGAGATGCACCTGCCTCTGCCTCCCAATTGTTGGAATTAAAGGCNTATGTTATCACACCTGACCTTATTTTTGCTTGAGTTCAATACCCAGAACCCACATGGTGGAAAGGGAGAATTGATTGTCACAGGTTGTCCTCTGACCTCCACATATATGCCATGGCATGTGTACAACCTACTCCCACTTTCACAATAAATAAAAATTTAAATAAGGAATTGGAATGATGACTCAGTGGTTAAGAGTGCTTGCTGCTCTTTCAGAGGACTGGAGTTGGGTTTTCAGCACCCACATCTATAATTCCAGCTCCAGAAGTTCCAACACATTCTTCTGGGCTCTGAGGTTATCCACCTGCATGTGTGCATACATAAAACAGGCACTCACATATACATAAAGGAAAAAAAAAATCTTACTAGAAATAATTAAAATGTTGATGAAAAATTGGCTCATTAAAGGATTAAAATTGTCATTGCTATTTGTTTTTATACTTATTGGTTCTTAATTACTTGGTTTAACTTCATGATGCTGTTCTTATTTGTAGTTAATAGTTAACTTGTGATTATTTTAATACCAGGAGTTTGCAGTCCCTGACTATCGCTCTCCTCATATTGAAGTCAGTCAGGCATCACAGCTTTTGCAGCAACAGCAGCAGCAGCTTCGAAGACGACCTTCCTTGCTTTCTGAATTTCACCCAGGTTCTGACAGGTACTGAGATTTCTTTTATGTTTCTACTTAGGACTAATTGAATTACATCATTTATTTATTATTTTTAATTTCTCACTAACAAAGCTTCAACTAGTCTTTCATACAGTTTGTGTTTCGAGTTCTTGTATTGGTTTTCTTTGAACTCTAGAGCCTCCTTTTCAGTCTCCCATGTGCTGGTTGATTGTACCACCTGCCTCACATCTCTGGGTTTTTTTTTTTTCCATTAAAAAATTATATGATTACATTTTAAATGAAGGTTTACTTGCTTTACTTCATTTATGTATATGGGAGTATGCCATGTATAATGGTTCATATGTGTAAGTCAGAAGACAACTTGGTGGCAGGGGTCAGTTTTCTACTTCTACCTTATGGATATTGGGGCTCAAACTAAGGTTGTCAGGCTTGGTGGTGGCAGTCACCTTCATCTGCTGAGCCATATCTCTAGCCCCGTGTTTTGAGACAGGGTCTCTCTCCCTTGTAGTCTTGGCTGTCTTGGAACTTGCTATGTAGACCAGGCTGGTCTCAATCTCAAAGAGATATGCCTGCCTCTGCCTCTGGAGTGCCACTATGCCTGGCCCATTAGTAAAGAGAAATTCTTTCACAATTTCATACATACATACTGTATTCTGGTTACTCCCTCGTCTTCCTATTTCTCTCCCATTTCTGCTGGCCCTTTCTCCTTCCTGTGAATCACTTTCCCCATTTACTAGTTTGGTTTTGTTTTGTGTTTCAGAGTTTACTAGTGCCATCTGTGTGACTAACCTCCAGAGCTGTGGGCTCACTAGTGGGTATGTAACTAGATACTGTGCCTCTCCCAGAATCTGTTGGTTACTTTTAGATGAGCAGTATGTCACAGGCCACCATGAGTCCTTTGCCCTNTACCTGACTGTTAGGAGGACCTGTCTTCTGTGGACCCAGTGTCAGTATACACTGTTGCTGTGAGTTTGTGGTTGCCATGACCTTGTCATACTTGGAAGATGGTATTTTGCAGCCCCTTCCCTCATCCTCTGGCTATTGCATTATTTCCATCTTCTCTTTTACAGTGTTCTCCAAACTTGAAGGGAGTGATGTAAATGTCTTGTCTTAATTCTCACATTTTGTGCAGCCCTTGGTCTTTGTGTTTGCCTTCATTTGCTACAAGAAGAGGACCCTGTTTAAGCCTTTGTTTGTGGGTGTAAGCACAGATATTTAGGGAGATGCTTTCAGCTTAGTGGCCGCTTTAGGTTCTGCTGATGGGTCTAAGACCTCTTCAGTGATGGGTTTGAACCAGACTTACAGTATTATGTATGACATTTTTCTTGTAGAGCAAGTCCCAAATTCAATTAGGGAGCCTTTGGTCATGGAGCCAGGTTTAGAGTTCAGGGTCTGGGGATGGAGGGTTTAGGGGAGCTGGGAGATTAAAGAAGATGTACAGAGTAGCTGACAAATGATATATAGTTTATTATAGGCAAGAACATGCACCCTTGGTCCTAAGGACATTTTATAGACAATCACACAAAAGCAGCTTCTTTCCAGAATTGGTTACATAATGAGTTCTATAACAGTCACCTCTATTGTTTACTCATGATTGTTTGAACATACTGTAGTAGTGTCTATTTGAACTAAGTCGTTCCTGATGTCCACACCAGTGCCATGTCACCTAAACTTCTATCTGGTTCTTATGACCTCTGTTCCCTTAGTTGTTATACTTCTGCTACCATCTCACCAGTTAACACATCTTGCCTGACAGGTTGATATAGTTTGTCGATTTAGAAGATGGATTAGATTATCAATGTCTTTACCCTACAGTTCACCTGCATTGCACCATCTGGCACCATAAGATCCAGCCATCAGAGACGAATCTTCCAGTCCAGTTTCAACTTGATTTCTCTACACCTCGTATCCAAGGTTTATTATGTCTACAGCAGTAGGGTCATACCAGCTAGTTTTTTTGCGTAGCCAAGAGAAATGGCAAGAGCCTGCATTGTTTTGGTGGTCTCTGGAGCCTCTGGCCATCTCCTACAAAGGCTCCCACATTTGGCACTGGAGTTTTTGTTTAGTGACCCATTGCTTCTTGNACCTGCATTGTCTATCTTAGGGCTACTGCTTTGAGACTTTGTCTTGTAATTGATAATAGGTTACCTTATGTTTTTCTCAGACCCTCTTTATTTTGTTTGACCTTTTCCTTCCACTCCTATTCCCTTGCCTCCATCTCCATTCCTCCCTTCNTTGATACTTTCCACTTTTAGCATCCTTCCTCCCCATTTAAACTATATGGTACCGTCCTGCTTGCCTTCCAGTGACTTCCACATCATTGTTCTCATTCTGCTTTCTTAGGTACTCCAGATGAACACACTAAACAAAAGATTCAGGCTAGGATCCATATATATAAGAGAAAACATGTGATGTTCATCTTTCTCAGCCTCAGTTACCTCACTTGATAAAATTTCCAGTTCCATACATTTTCCTGCAAGTTTTGTACTTTCATTTTTTTCCATAGTTGCATANATTTTCATTATCTACACATCAAACAGTAGACATTTGGGCCGGCTCTGTTTCTTAACTATTGTGAAGAGAGCTTCAGTGAACAAGCATGTGGAAGTGTCTCTGTTGTAGGATGTAGATTCCCTGGGACTTATGCCGTGGAGTGGTATGGCTAGGTCATGTGGTAGGTCCATATCTGCTTAGTTGANGAATCTCCAGACTGATTTCCAGAGTGGCTGTACAAGTTCATGCTCCCACCAGTGCATAGAGTGTTCTTTAAAATTATATATATTTCTTGAGAAAACTATTTTATTCAGAGGCTTGAGGTCTGAGCAGGTCAGTGGAATCTAATGTCCTCAGTAGGCTAGATCTCTCTGGTCTTTTTTATCCCTAAACACTTAACTTTCACTCTTAAAGTTGTTGATTTAAAAGTAAATTTTATTAGGGTACTTGGGGTACCTCTCAGTGATACAGCACTTGCCAGATAAGCTTGAGGCCTGCAGCTCCATCTCCAGCATGGGAAAAATAAATCAGTGTGTATTTAAGTATGTAAAGGATGTTACAGAAGGATATATGTAGATAATACAAAGGACACTGTACTAGAACAAATTAACATACCCATTGCTCCATTTTGTGGTGGCAAGAAGCTATTCTTTTACCGTTTAGCAAGAATTCCAAATGCAGGNGCTGGACAGTTGGCTCAAAGGTTAAGAACACCTGTTACTCTTGCAGAGAACCCTGGTTCATTTCCTAGCAACCACATGGTGGCTCACAACCACCTATAACTCCAGTTCCAGGGATGCCAATCCCCTCTTGTGACCTGCATGAGTACTAGGCATACAGTGGTGCTCATGTAGGCAAAACACTCATGCACATTAAATGAAATAAATAAATCTTTTTTTTTTTCTTTTGGTATTTTCAAGACATAGTCACACTATGTAGCTCTGACTGTCTTGGAACTCACTATGTGGACCAGGCTGGCCTTGAACTCACAGAGTTCTGCCTGACTCTGCCTCCCNAGCACTGGGATTAAATGCTTGTGCCACCACTGCCCAGCAAATAAATCTTTTTAAAAATACTCNGTATTGAAAAAACTAATCCCAAATACAGTATATTTTATCACCTTCATTTGTACTTTTGTGCATTAGATATTTGAATTTACCTATCCATTATATCTGCTGTTTTATAAGTTCTGATTTATGTCTGCTTTCTTTTTCTTTTCTCTCTTTCTCCCTTCTTTCCTTTCTTTCTTCCTTCCTTCCCCCCCTTTTTGTTTTTTTGAAACAGGGTTTCTTGTGTAGCCCTGGCTGTCCTGGAACTTGCTCTGTAGACCAGGCTGACCTTGAAACTCAGAGATCTGCCTGCCTCTGCATCCTACTGCTGGGATTAAAGGTGTGCGCCACCATTGCCAGGTTTATTTTTCTGTCTCTATATTTGAATGTTTTAGATGCCATACATACGTAAGTGAAATCATGTAACATTGTCTTTCTCCGTTTGGTTTATTTCAATTAATCTGATGTCCTCTAGGCACATCAATATCGTAATTAAGGCAAGATCTCATTTTTAAAAAACTGAGTAACATTTTTCTCTCTCTNATTTTTGTCTTGACTGTTGATATTGCAATGAACATGGACTTGCAGATATCTTAATTTCCTTAGACACTGTCATAGTCTTTTGTATAATGACTGTACCAATCTATAGTTGCCATCACTGTACAAGGACTTATTTTATCTACATCTTTGTCCATATNTTCTTTTTGATAATAGGAGTCTTTTAATACTTTAAATTAATTGATTTAGAGACAAGGTCACTATGTTGCCTTGGTTGGTCTGGAACTAACTATGTAGAGCAGATTGGTCTTGAATTTACAGAGATCCACCTGCCTCTGCCTCCTGAGGGATGGATTAAAGGCATGGGACACAACACCCTGCTATTTGTTTTCTATTTTATATATGGGNGTTTTGCTTTCATGTGTGTCTGTGCACCACATGTGTGCAGTGCCCACAGAGTTCAGAAGAGGGCACTGGCTCTCCTAGGNCTGTAGTTACAGACAATTGTAAACTGCCATGTGGATGTTAGGAATCAAACTTGGATTTTCTGGAAGAACAACCAGTGCTCTTAATCACAGAGCCATCTTTCCAGCCCAATAATAGGAATTTTAATGAGTGGCTAGTGGGAAGNGGTANCTCATAATTATTTTGATTTGCATTTTCCTATTAATTAATAATATTGGATGCCATTTCACATACATCTTGGCAGTCTTATTTATTTTTTATTGTTTGGAAAAATATGTAGCAATAGTTTGTGCTTCTTTTGAAAATTGTGATTTGTGTATATGTGTGTGTATATGTGTATATGTCTGTATATGTGTGTGTGTGTGTGTCCATGTGAAAGTAGTGTATGAAGGCTAGAGGTAGATGTCAGGTATCTTCTGTATTTGCTTCCACTCCCCTGTCCCCAGGCACACATTATGTAGGTTTTTTGACTGAGGTAACAGGGACACAAGTTACCAAAGCATAGAACTTGTTTGCTGAATCCTCATCCTCATTATGTTTTCTGTACAAATGTACCTGGATACAATATTCCTTTGGCCCAGACAGCTTTGTGGAGCCTGGTATTGGTACTCATATCTGGAGTCCCTTCTCCTTCATGGCAGATTTCTGGATTTCTTTGAGTGCCTGAGGGGCAAACGTCTTGAAGCCATGTGATTCTGATTNTTGATGGTGCATTCCCAGGTCAGCAACTTGTTGATGGCAGAATGGCCCCTTCTTTTTTCTACCCTTCTTTGCTGGAGCCATTCTGCTGGTACCAAGTTGAAACTCTACCTGCTTCAGTGGATTCTCTCACTGAAACTGGAACCCCAGCACTCTACTACCCATTTCTCAGTTTTGTACATGGGCCCTGGAGATCTTAACTCAGTTCCTCAAACTTGTGTGGCAAGTGTAATTTGCTGAGCCATTTTTTCTTTTCTTTTCTTTTCTTTTCTTTTCTTTTCTTTTCTTTTCTTTTCTTTTCTTTTCTTTGTTTTTGTTTTTGTTTTTGTTTTTGTTTTTGTTTTTCGAGACAGGGGTTCTCTGTGTAGCTTTGGCGCCTTTCCTGGAACTCACTCGGTAGCCCAGGCTGGCCTCAAACTCACAGAGATCCGCCTGCCTCTGCCTCCCGAGTGCTGGGCTTAAAGGCATGCGCCACCACCGCCCAGCTTTAATTTTTTTTTTTTTTCTTAGCCATTTTCTTAGTCCCAGGTGATTAAATTTTCTTTTGGGTTATTTGAATTCTTTATGAATTTTATATGTCAGATAACATTTTTCTAGTTTACTGTTTCACTTTATTGATTTGTTCAGCAGAAACTTTTTAAACATAGCTTTTTTTAATTGATTCTTTGGGAATTTCACATCATGCACCCAAATCCCACTCATTTCCCAGTCTCTCCATATCCGCCCCTCACCCTCATAGTGTCTCCTCCAAAGAAAATTTTTAAAAAATCTGTTAATTTAAAACAAACAAAAAAATCACTTNGATCCTTCATCTTTCCCACCTCTCCAACACCTCTTTGTTTGTCTTGACATTGGGAGCTTCGGTGTGTCATGAAGTCTACTCTTTTGTCCAGTCCAATTTACTTGCAGATGTTCATTGTAATGAGTTGTTGGTCTGGTTCAAGACCTGGCTTCTGGTACACCATCAACATTGGACCCTTACTGAAAATCCTCCCAGATATCCTGCCATTGCCCTGAGTNATGGATGGGGTAGTTGCTGGGGTGGGCCAACTCAAAGGCCTGGATGTCGGTCTGGGTGGTAGCTGATTTGGTCAGTCTGGGCCCTTGGGGCCTCCCCACTCAGGTGAGGGGTGGAACCAGCTTTTCTATGCCCAGACCATCAAGCAGGCTCTCCCATGCCTGTGATGAGGGGTGGGGTCATCTCAGCTCTCCTGTAAAGGGTGGTACCATCTCTTCTGCTGCAGTGGCCAGTAAGAGATAGGGCCAGCTTTCCCAGGGTCAGCATAGGGACATGCTGGCTCAGCACAGCCCTCAGATTTCAACATGCATGGTTCCTTTGGTCCCCTGTGGTATTTTGTGGCACAGAGATCAACACAGACCCCAGCTGCAACAGGACCATGGACCCTGATGTGGTCCTTGGCAGCAGCTCAGGCCCGGATGTCACCATGGCTCCAGGTGGCAGTGTAAGCTACTCAGATCGGCCTGGCCCTGGCAGCAGCATAGCCTTTGGACATTGACATAGCCTCAGGTGGTGGCCCAGATCCTGGGGCATCTGTGTAGCCTTTGGTGGGAACATGGGCCATGCATGTCAAGACAGACTCCGGTTGGGGTAGGACCACGGAAACAGACATGACCCTCATCATCAGCCCAGGCCTGGGCGGCACTATGGTCCCAGGTGGCAAGCTGACCACCCATATTAGCCTGTTCCTTGCCACCTTTGCTTCTTGAGTTCTGCTTCTATCTAAAGCACATGAACTAGTCTGCTTCTCTTTCTCTCCCATTTTTCCACCATCTATTTGTTCATCATGATGGTGTCTGCCCTCCTGGTGTTGCAAGGCACCAGGTGGGCCTGGGCCTTTGAATATCTTCAGCCAGCCTGGGGCCATGAGGACCCAAGGTGGGCCTGTGGCTGTCTTTCACCTTCCTGGGCTGTGAGGACCCAGGTGGGCCTCCAGCAGAAACTTTTGAGTTTGATGTAAGTCCAATTTATTTATTTTTGCATTTGTGGCCTGAGATTTTATTATATTAGAAGAAAACCATTGCCAAGGCCAATGCTTGCCTTAGTCTTCCCTCTGTGTTCTCTGTTTGAGATTTCATAGTATCCAGCCTCATATTTAATCTTCTTTCATTTTCAGTTGATTTTTCTATATTGTGTATCTAATTTCATTCTTTTGTGTGTAGAGATCCAGTTTTTCTAGCGTGATGTACCAAAGAAACTCTATTTTCCCTGTTGTGATCTCTTACTATACTTGTAAAAATTAGTTCACCATATATTTTTGGCCTTTCCATTCCCCTCTGGTGGTCTGTTTATAAGTTTTAGGTCAATACCATGTTGTTGTTTTTTTTTAAAATTTAATATCTATGGGTGTTTTGCCTTGATGTTTGTCTGTGCAACATGTGTGCAGTGCCTGTGGAGGCCAGAAGAGGACCTTGTCTCTCCTGGAACTGGAGTTATATGCATTGTAAATTGCCATGTGGGTGCTGGGAATCAAACGTAGGTCCTCTGAAAGAGCAGCCAATGCTCTTAACCACTAAGCTATCTCTTCAGCCCCTCAATTCTTTGTTTTGATTATTATATCTTTGTAATATTTTAAATCAAGAAATATCATGCCCTTCACAATTTGTTTTGGCATTTGGGATATTTTGTGTATGTGTATTTTAGAGGTTTTTCTGTTTGTGAAGAATCCCTTTGAAAATTTGCTATGGATAGCATTGAATGTGTAGTGTATAGTGCTTTAGGACAGCGGTTCTCACCATCTGGGTTATGACTCCTTTGGCAAACCTCTATCTCCAAAAATATTTACACAATTCATAACAGTAGCAAAATTATAGTTTTGAAGTGGCAACAAAAATACTTTTATGGCTGGGGTCACTACAACATGAGGAACTGTATTAAAGGGACACAGCATTAGGCAGGTTCAGAACCACTGCTTTAGGTAATATGGACATTTAAAAAATATTCTACTGATTATCCAGTGGAATGGCTCAGTGGATAATGGTACTTGCTTGCCAGAGATGACCTGCATTAGATCCTCAGAATCCACATGGTGGAGGGAGAGAACTGACTTTCAGAGGTTGTCTTCCGACCCAAATGTGCATAGTGATATACATGTGCCCTGGCACATGTGCACACACACCGAATAAATAAATGTAATTAAAAAAATTTGGTCCATCAGCATGGGGGTATCTTTCTCTTTTGTGTTATCTCAATTAAAAAAAATCATTTAGCAAGCACACAAACACATTTAAAAAGGAAAAGGANTGAAAAAAAANTCTTGTATTTAAAAAAAAATAATAAAGGCAACCTGTTGTGGAGGTGCACGCTTTTAATCCCAGCACTCGGGAGGCAGAGGCAAGTGGATCTCTGAGTTCAAGGCCAGCCTGGTCTACAGAGTGAGTTCCAGGACAGTCAGGGCTGTTAAACAAAGAAATCTTGTCTTGAAAATATAAATATCAAAAAAAGATAGAAAAATAAAAAAATAAAAGGCATACAATTATTGCCAGAACTTTGAAAAGATTCAGGGACGGAATTAGAAGAATCTTGAATGATTTGGCCTCCCATTTCCTATCTTTATTNCCAATGAAACAGTGTTGAAAAGAAAGGAAATAATTAAAATCATCAGTTTTAAATGGGGTGATGGTAAATGATTTGTCGAGAATTTCCCTTATGCCATCTGGTTTCTCAGCAGCTGCTTGAAGGGCATTCATGATGTGTCAGTTTGTACAGTAATAAGTTNTCTAGGAGTACTTTACATGTCTGTCACAGTGGCCCAGGAGTTTNAACAAAGGTTGTTAGAACAATACTGAGTTTTCCTCCTGTTGCTCCTGCATAGCGTGGAAAGTAAGAAAGCCATGCCCATCACAACTGCTAGCCCAGAGCATGAAGGTACATGACCTTCAACAAGACAATGGCAAGGAAAACTTTCTTGGACAATTTCACACTGAAGAGAAGGTCTGAAATAGGGCTACCAGAGTGCCCCTGAACAACAACAAAAAAAAATAGACATAATNCTGGTTAAATTATTAAGTTCAAGGATAAGTAACAAAAACTAGGAGGAATTCAAGTAGCAATACAGGTTGTTTTCAGGGTGGAACAGAGTCTGGTTCTAAACTTGAATAGAGCTCAGTAGTAGGAGATAATGAAGCAATAGCTTAAAATTCTGAGAAAAATTAAGATCCAAGAATATTATGCAAGACAAAATTAAACCTTAAAGCAACAGGCATGTATTTTTAGACATGAAAACACTGAGCGTCCAAAACTTATTATGGAATTTGTAGGCAATGGAATCCAGCTAAACAAAACATGAAAGCCATGTTAAAGGACTGATAGTTACAAGCCTATGTAAATTTTAAAAATCTGTATTAAGCAATGTTAAATATTAAATTAAATTTTAAATAATGGATCTCTAACACACGAAAATATTAAACATTGACAGGGTAAAAAAAAAATACCACAGTTTGCAAATACCCACCAATAAGGTATGTTTAGAATCTTTAAAGGCATGCCTTTGAAAAGTGTGCACATAGTGATTTTATTTTTCTAAATAGAATTTTCAAGTAACTTTCTAAACACTACCTTAATATTTTCATAACTCTTTGCCTTGTTTCTAGCAAGTTTATTTTTAAATTTTTTATTTTTAAAATTTATATTTACCATTATGATCATCTTCAGTTCTATCTTCTGTTCTTCTCCAGTATTGGTATGTTTCACCTTCTGGCTTTGATAAATCTCACAGGCAAGAGTTGTTAGAAGTAAAATGTAATTAGATGTTTTACACACACACACACACACACACACACACACACACACACTACCTGAATGATGACTTTCAAGGTGTTTACTACTCTGTCTGGCATATGTGGTAGATCTAGGACTTTTTGCATGCTAAGTAAGCATTCTACCAAACCAAATGTATCCACAGCAGCAAGTTATACTTTTGTAGGACTNTAGACTGAATGAGGTTTCCTAGCACAGTAGGCATTAAGGATAAAATCTAGCTTAGATACTGTTTGTCAGAGTGCCATGGAAAGTCACAGTTGTTTATTGAAAGGGAAAAATTTGAAATTACACCGAAAATTNCCCCGTGGCCTTGGAATAGCTTTTATTTTATGTGTTATATTGATTGCCATGGCCCTTAGACTTATGACAAAGGCTGAACTTAATTTTTCATTCTTTGAAAATTTCATACATGTGTGCAATGTATCTTGGTCATATCCACCCCCTCAAACATACACTCCGGTCACCTCAAAACATTTCTCTCCCAATTTTATCCTGTCCACCTCCTCTCCCTCCTCCTCTCTTTTTTCTGTTTTCTCTTTTTTTGTGACTCACTAAATCCTGTAAGTGTTGCCCATATGCAGATCAGGGCATGTATGAGGCCATGAGCATCCCTCTTAAAGAGCAGTGACTAACTCCTCTCAGCAGCCATTAACTGCCAAGAGCTTCTCAGTTGTGTTGGGTCTTCAGGAGCTTTTCCCCATCCATGCTGGGATTTTTAACTGGCTNGATTTTTGTGTATTACCACAGCTGCTGTGAGTTCCTGAGTATGACAGCTGTGTCTTGTCCAGATGTATTCCTTCCTATTTCCTGGCTCTTACATTCTTAATTTTTTTTTAATTATTATTATTATTTTTTTTCTTTTTACCCTATGGGTGTTTTGCTTGCATGTATGTGTGTGCACCACATGTATGCCTGGTGCTCAGTAGACTAGAAAAGGGGCTCTGGAACTGGAGTTACAGATAGTTGTGAGCTACTATTTGGGTGCTGGGAATTGAACCTGGGTCTGCTATTGAGTAGCCAGTAAGGTTCTTAACCACTGAGCCTTCTTTCTAGCCCCAGCTCTTACATACTTTCTGCCCCCTCTGCTGTGATGTTCCCTGAGCTTTGGAGGATGCCATGTGTAATATATATGTTAAGTCTATGGCTGAACACTCACAGTTACCTCTTGTCAGTGCACTTGAACAGTTATAAGTCTCTTCAATAAGAAGCTTTTCTGACCAAAGTTAAGAGTAGTTCAAATCTCTGGGAACCAAGAGCTTGACCAGCTGCTCTTCTTCGATAAATTGCTTCTGGCTGCTTAGTATAGGGTGCTTCTCTTCGTTACCTTAGCTTTGGATCATGGTCTTGTTCTTCGGTCTTCATGATCTTGATTTCAGCTCTTAAAACATTTAAATAAAANANTCAGTGTGGGAGGGCTGTAGAGGNGGCTCAGTGGTTGAGAGCACTNGCTGCTCTTGCAGAGGACCCAAGTTTGGTCCCCAGCATCCACATCGTGGCTCACAACCGTTAATAACTCCAGTTCTGGGAATTGACATCCTCTTTTGGATTCTCCATGCACCAGCATTCGTGTGATGTACTATGTATGTGCAGATAAACATTCATCCACATAAAATAAAAATCTTTTTTTGTTTGTTTTTTGGTTTTTGGTTTTCTGAATGGTTTCTCTGTGTAGTAGCCCCTAGCTGTCCTGAAACTCACTTTGTAGACTAGGCTGGCCTTGAACTTAGAGATCTGCCTGCTTCTGCTTCCTGAGTTCTGGGATTAAAGGCTTGTACCACCACCACTGCCTGGCTAAACTAAAAGTCTTAAAAAAAAATCTGTGTATNTGTATGTGCACACATGAGTGTGGGCAGGTGGCCAGCTTTACATAGGTTCTGGTGATCCGAACTCAGGTCATTGTGCTTGCATGCTTAAAATATATTTTATGGATATTTTTCAGCAACTCAAATATTTTTACAAATAAAAAACTTGTGTTAAGACTTTCATTTCTAGATTTGTCTATAGAACTTCCTCTTCCTCTCAAAGAGACATTCAGTTAGAAGTGTTAATAATATTCAAGTGAGGTTTAGGTGTGTCTAGGCTTTTGACGTTGTGACATGACTTCATTATCTACAAATGTGTTGTGCTTCATTCATAGCTACCCTGGGATGCATATGGTGTATAGGCAATGAGTTGGGCATGCTTGAATATTATTCTGGCATAGGTAGAGGGAGTGGCAATTCACTTTGAAAGTGAGCATAACCTTTCATTCATTCTGGAGTCTAACTGGGAGATTAGTAAGGAGTTAAATGTCACAACAGTTTTCAGGTGTTTTTTGCTTTTTTT
>LZPO01107898.1:376855-397839 GCA_001675575.1 Neotoma lepida
TTTTTGTAGTTTTTGTGTAGCTCTAAAATCATAGCAGGGGCTGTGAGAGGGAAGTGGAGGGAAGCTCCTCTGGGCGTCTCTGCCAGCTCTGCGGTTCCGTTTTCTCACCATGCTATGTTTTGTAAGACTTTCACTGCTTCCGTGACCTTTTAAAGTGAGTAACCCAATCTGTCCTGATGCCACAGGCAAGAAGGCATGAGAAGTACATCTTTTACTTATTCCTTGTGAAGTGGCAGTCTATTTACTCTGGGAATTATGCTCAGTGTGGCTGAAGTAATCGGAACCATTATCACATATAAGAAGTCTTGTTTTTATTTACAAAGTTGGTGAGAAGAAGAAAACTACCTAAAAGGAGACCATTAAAGCTGGCTTCATGAGAGAAAAGCTGCCTTGGTTCATATTTGGGCTCAAACTTGTTTGTTTCCTCTCTAAACAAACTATTTTCCTGAACTATGTTTTTTTAACAGTTTGAGTTGCTTTGTCTCTGTTCAGTTATACGTTCCCAAAATATTTGTAGGTGCTCCAGTTTCAGAATAAAAATACAAGCGAGAATAGTTGTTAGTANGTAATGGAGAAGATTGTGGAAATGGTTTATATTTTGGTTGGATGATTTGCTGCAGCACATGGCACAGAAGAGAGAAAAATTTGTTAGGTGTTACTCTTGGTGCCAGCATCTCCTGTCACTCTTGTTATTTTCCTGGGAACTGGGTGTGTCCCTCCCTTAGTTACACCATGTTGTTTAATGAGTTTCTAATGAGCATACATCCTGTTTCCTATATATTATCCTAGGCAGTTGCTTCCTTTCTCTCTTTTTGCCATTTGCTTAAATTGAATTTTACACATGGTTGCTATATCTCATTCTTACAATCTTCCCCCCCCACTCTCTAACCCATCCTTTATACCTGTGTTGTAGTACACGATTCTCCAAACAAAATCCTATTTCTTACTTTCTATAAAGTAGCCCAAACTTTACACATGTTAAAAATATATTTCTGTTATTTATTTTCTGTGTGTATGTGTGTGTGTGTGTGTGTGTGTGTTTGTGTTTGTGTGTGTACACATACATGCATATGGATGTGCCGGACTCAGGGTAACTGTGGAATCAGTTATCTCCTTCTATGTATTCTTGGGAGCAAACTCAGGTCTTCAGGCTTGTTCAGAAAATGCTTTTACCCACTTAGCCACTTCTCTGGCCCTGCCTGAGCCTTATCAAAAAACTCTCTCCTTGGTAGTATCCTACCAGATGAGGCTTTCAATGTTCTATTAAGTGTTTTTAGTACCTTACTCCCAGATTGTTAGTCTAATCTTTGTCTTTCTTATATGTGGAGTACACTTATATATCCATGAGCCTTTCAAACCATTCTTTCCATACTGGAATTGGTTGTCTCCCCCGCCCCCCTAATGTTTCCTTAGTGCCTAATAAGTGCCTGGCACTTAGAACACATTCAGTGTATATTTGAAGAATTGATTACTTACATATGTAAACTTAGACTAAAATTTATATGAAAATGTGAGAGGGTGTGTGTGTGTGTGTGTGTGTGTGTGTGTGTTACATGTTACAAGGAATTGAACTCAGGGCCTAAGGCTATGTAAGTATTTTCAACAACTGAGCTACATATCCAGCCTAATTGGAGGGTTTTATGTTAAAAAAATTTCGACCAAACCATTCATAGGCTAAAAGTTTTGACATTTATTATTTGGTGTGTGTGTTTGTGCCAGTGCAGGTGTGACACATGGAGGAGGACAGAGGATGACTTGCTGGAATCAGTCCTCTCTTTGCCCATGTGGGTCCCAGGGATGGAACTCAGGTTGTCAGGCTTGATGGCAAGCACCTTAACTAACCACAGCTGTCTTGCTGGCCCAGTTAATTTGTTCTTAGCAAGGAAGATCTGTTGTGCGAATCCTAAATGGTCTTATAATAAAAACCCAGAGCCAGACATCAGGTTGAAAGCTGAAAGATCAGAGAAGCAGCGCAAGCCCCAGCCACCACCTCTTACCTCACCAACTCCTCAGCCTGAAAGAGCCAGAGTTCCTGTCTCCTCCTGCCTATGTTCCTTTCTCTGCCCAGCCATATCACTTCCTGTCTCAACCTTCCTAGTGCTGGGATTAAAAGTGTGTGCCACCACTGCCTGGCTCTGTTTCTCTTTTAGACTGGATTAATCTCATGTAGCTCAGTGTGGCCTTGAACTCACAGAAATCCAGATGGATCTCTGCCTCTGCCTCCAAAGTGCTAGGATTAAAGGTGTGTGCCACCACTGTCTGACCTCTATGTTTAATCTAGTGGCTTGTTGTGTCCTCTNATCTTCAGGCAAATTTTATTTGTTCAAAATATCACCACAAAGATCCTGTTACTGGGTACTTTGTTTTTGATTATTTTACTTTTGAAAATGGCATGTTAAATATGTTATTAAAATTTTATTTTACTGCAAATTATGCTTGGAGTAAGACTAGCTATTTCTTTATTCTTCAGTTATTACTTAGAGTTCCTTGGAACTAGAAAATAAGCTCATTATATGCTTCTTTTGATACTTTATGCTTTTAGATATTTATTAACAGCAACACAAATTAAATGTAAATATAGTTGGGTATATTTCCATTTAAATTTTATTTCTTCTCTCTGTATTCCCAATATTTTATTAACTTCCTAATTGTTCATGTGTTGCTCTCACTACAGACATTAGGTTTTGACTAGAGTTTTGATGAAATTTAGTGAGAGAACCTTGTGTAAATTAAAATTAGAGAACACCAACACCATGGCTCAGTGGTGGAGCACATGTCTAGCATGCATGCTACTCTAGCTTCAATCCCTAGTATAAGGGGAAATTAGAGGGTGTTTCAGTGTAAATAAAGGGAAATTCAGTTGCAGATTAGTCTTAGATAAGTGTTTTCAAATAGGCAATTATTTTTCTTTGGGGTAATATAATTTTAAATTATCAATATAATAATGTTTTTCTCCTTAGAAAAAAGCAGAGGAAGCTCATAAAATTTTTGAAGGTCTTGGCCCAAAAGTTGAACTGGTAAGAAATTCCTGTTTTCATTTCTAGTGTTATTATTGTTGTTAGTGTTTTTTTTTTATAATTTTTCCTGGGATAAAATGGGCTATCCATTTATTTTTGGATAAAAATTATATACCCAGTCAAAAAGTTTGTTATAATCTTAAGATAATTGTGAGTAAACTTGATTACCTTTGCCTAAGCGTTATCCTGAGCATGTTTGCCTGAACAGCCATTTCATTCCTTAAGTAGTAGGAGGAAGAAGTAGCTAAAGAAAATAGAAAAGAGCTTACTGAACGTACTATTAGGGTAAAGACAGTGTGTAATTTCCCTTTGCCTCTGAAATTAAAAGAATGATGAGGCTTATTTATTATAAGATACAGTAGGTTTACAAACTTCCTTACTGGGGTAGGAAAGCAGTAGGAGATGGAGTTACAGGGAAACCTGACATCCACAGATTTTGGCTGCATGCTGTGATATTGTCTCATTTAGATAGTCTCACAATAAAATGTTTTTTGTTTGTTACTGTAAGCATATATAACACTTTACACATAAATGTCATTTATTTTATAGCCACTCTATAACCAGCCCTCAGATACCAAGGTGTACCATGAGAACATCAAGACGTAAGTACTTACCATCTTTGGAGTTCAATTAANGAACATATATTCTATAAAGAAATCATTTTTGTTATCTGCGGACATTATTATAACAGTGTAGGAGTGTTTTAGATTTGTGTAATTTGCTGTTGTTTACTATATGTTATCTTCCTCTGGCTTTTTGGGGGTTGGGGTAACAGATTTGAGTTTCCGAGGCCAAAAAAATAAAATAAATTATTGCATAAAACTAGCTGGTTTTATAATCTGCTAGTAAAAAAAAAAAGGTGGATACTTAACATTGAAATGGCTTACCTTGAGGCTTGAATTCTTTGCCTCCTGTTTTGTGTTTTTTTCAGTGGAGTACCTGCAAGGCGCATGATGAAGTAAGATAATGAAGCTTTTTCATTTAAGACTAGTGATGACACCGTCCCCCACCAAGCCACATCTGCCATTGCAAAGTAGAAGTGCCACGGATCATTTTATCATTATTCAAAACCCTTTTCTAGGGAAATCCCTTCCATGACTCTTGCTAATGACGGTATTTGTAGACCCTTCTGCCATTTAATGTCCTGGTGCCTTGGAAGGCTCAGTCCCCTCATGTGGGTGAGGAGGCTGTTCCAGAATGTAGTTTGCTTTGCCTTGCTCATCCTACTACCAGGCCTTTATGGATACAGATCTTGGAATAAGAAAAGTGAAAAGTAAACTTAATTTCTTGATCTGATTGAAGTAAGAGAAGCGAGATAGGTTTTTTTTTTTAAATTGTTGTTAATTATCATACTTTTTAGAGCATTTTAGGTGAATTATTATTAATTGATGACAAAAATGTGATATTTCTATTTATATGCATTTAAAAGTGTATCCAGAACATTATAATTATTTACTATTACAGTTACTAATGAGCACATTATTTATATTTTTTCTTTTAATTTCTGAGAGTGTGTACAATAATTGACTACTTTGCAGAACTGGTGGCAAATATATTTGCATGGTAGTGTGCATGACAACTATTACAATTTGAGTAATTTTAACTTCTGTTAAGTAAGTGGTTCATAATAAAGTCATCTATTTAAGAATTTTTCTGTGAGATATTGCCATGGTCTTGAGAACCTTTAGGAGAAGATTAGGCCAAACTCATACATTTTGATTTAGAACTTAGCTGTTTAAATGTTTTTAAAAAGAGAATAACAGATAAAACGTAGTTGGCTACANTTAGTGACTCCCCACCAAAGCTTCAGTTTGTGTTTTGTCTTCTCTCCCAATGTAAACTGGAAAGCTGCACTGTTGTTGATTTATTTCATGTTATCTACACTACCTGTGTTAGACTGTGATGAGATGGGTTATTGACTAGCTGACTTCACTTAAATTCTTAGTAGACATTTAAAGTTTTATTTACTGATACTTATTTTTGAGTAGCATATAATTGCAATCAGAGTAAATTGATAAGTAGTAATGGTCCCTGTGTATTACTTTGAAGTTCTCAGATATACACATCTGCACAAATCATTCAGTAGCTATTCTTTTAATCACCAACATTTGCTTTATATGAAATAGCAAATGTAACTTTTAACAATTCTTTTTTTATCTCTTGACTGCTTTGTCATACACCCAGCTACTGATTGTCTATGATTATTTGAGTGGAGCCAGTGTCATTGTTAGTCCTGAGTGACACATAATCCAGAAATTTATTTCTACTTTCATTGGCTTTGTATTTATGTCTGAATAATCAGCTTGGAGTTATTTCTGTAAGTAGGTGGGGTATAAATATTTATATATTTGAATCTGCATGACATTGTTTTAAAAGGTCACAGTGCTTCCACGTTAAAAAGTGACACTGTTACATTAAGACACGTGACAAATTTTCCTGTCTTGTCAGATTGCCCTTTGTGCTCCATAGAGTGTTGTGTCAGATCTGTGGGAGAGAGAGATCTTCTGTCTTGAGCAGAAGTCACATCTTTCTAAATGTGTTGGTGTGTATTCTCCTTCTAGGAGGGAAGTGCCTGCAAAAGGTTTCTTTTCCCTTTTTATTTCTCTTTCTCAAAGTATATACAAAGATGCTTGTATCATCAGAATTCTTAAGAATTAGTTACTCCTTAATTATAATTTGAAAATAATATGTCTTAAAATTAGATGCATGAATTAAAAATTAACTGTATTATCTTGTTATAGAATGGCAGGAATTTTAGACCTTACTGCAAAAATTATACAGTTTTATTTTTCAGGATGAAAAAGCTTAAGATTAACTCTGATTGCACCATAAATTCTTAAGTGGTTTGCCTGTCACCAATGTCTGCAGAAAGTGAACACGGCTTAAGTTGTACTTTTTCTTAATGTTCTGCAACCATATTTTTCTCTTCTAGAAACCAGGTGATGAGGAAAAAACTCATTTTATTTTTTAAAAGAAGAAATCATGCAAGAAAACAAAGGGTGAGGTCCTATCCTTGTTAACTGAAATTTGTACAGCTTTCCCATTCATGTCATTTAGGCATTCACTTTCCCATTAATAATTGATCCTTGATTAAATTGAGAAGAAATGCTGATTTAGAAAGTAACTGTNTGTGTAACTATTTTAAATATGTCTAACCCTTAGTAACATTGTAATACTACATTTAACATCATTATCAAATTAATTTCATTAGTCACTTATGTAATATTTTTATTCAGCAAAATGGTGAGTAGTCAAAAAAAAAAGGCTAAGTAGGACAATCTGCTTTCAGTCTGTTAGGACTCAAACAAGTGTCGGTAAGTTATGGTCATGCCGATGAGACATTACTCTGTGTCCTTAGGAAAAACTAACTGGTCAGTGTCTTCAAATTGAAATAGTTTCTCATTTAGTTATACAGTTTTATGGTTATACAGTTATACAGTCTAAAAGTTTTATGGTTATAATCATAGAAATTAAGTTTCAGAGAATATCCTTACTTTTGTAGTATGTTCATACTAATTTTACAGATACATTTAAATTCAGATTTTAATAAAATGAAGTTCTTTGAACCTGTGCTAGAAATGAACTTTACCTTATACTTAATGACCTGACAGTTAACCAATTGTAAAGCTCAAGAGACAGCAGCCTTTATTTGGTATAAANCTTCTGTAGTTCATATTTCCAGTGTTATCTTAAATAACTGGTGTTGAATATTTTTCTTTTCAAAAACATAGCAATANTAAGTGAGAAACCAGCTTTTTTGTTTAGTCATTTTATTGTAATTCTGGTACTTGCTAAATTAGTCCTCTGGTGATGTAATCGCTGGAGCATAAACCTTTTCCTGCTTTGTAATAATTGTAATTTATGTGTTTACTGATTTGTTTAATAAGTGTTTATCAGTTGTGGATGATGTTCCATATATATTATTCTCGAAAAGCAAGTAAGACAGCCGTATTATTTTGCTCCTAGGGAGCAGATCTGTCAGCAGGCAGGTTCAGTATTGTGATCGTAATGTGATCTCATACATAAAGCTGACTGCAAGAGTGTAAAATGGGATGCCTAAAGCAGATAGGAATCAGGGAGGGTCACTAAACGGGAAAGCCAGTACTCTGTAAACTTATACAAGCAGAGGGAACAGATAAGTGAAATAGCTAATGTGACAGGCTCAGAACTGACTGAGTTTAGAGTGAGTGAGCTGGGAAGGGCAGGGGTGATAAGGGATGCTGGGATTCAGTGACACACTGTTCTGGAGGTCACCTACAAGACTTTGTATGAGATTCAGAGGACATTTTTAAAGTTTTTAAACTGAGAGGTATAAAGTTCAGGTTTGTATTTTAAGAATTTACATCTGGGGTTGCAAATGTAACTCAGTGATGGAGTGTTTGCTTAACATGAATGAAACCCTGGATTGGATCCCTGGCACCAAATCACTGTGTGATATCACATGCCTGTGATTCCCACTGGAGAGATTGAAGCAGGGACATGAGAAGTTCAAGTCATGCTCTGTTACCTACTGGGTTTGAGGTCAGCCTGAGATACGGGAAACCCCGTATGAAACAAGAACAAAAGAATTTGTATCTGGCTGCAACACTGGGAATGCATGGGAAGATCTGAACACTTACCTAACGTGGGCCAGGTCCTGGCTTCCATCTTCTATGCTTTGGAAAGCAACAGAAATTATGTGGGCCACATTTCCTAGATGATTGCTTCACTCTGAGTGATGGGAGTAGAGAGAGAAAAAATGTGAAGTGCACAAAAGGCACATAGGTGTTGGAAGATGTCATGAAGGAATGGTGTGAGAAGAAATACTCTCCCATCCAGTCCCTCTTAGGTGACTAAAGTTAGCAGTGTTTTAAGGCCCTTCTCACTTTCCTCTTTCCGGAATCACATATCACACAGTTCTGTGCCCATAATGGAGGGTTCTTCTGCCTTTTACCTGTAGAAAATGGAATCATAATTCCCTTATATAACCAAGAGTACTAATTCTTGATTTCATGTTTTTTAACCAGATTTCTTTTTGTGATGGTGAATAGCTAATTCTAGCCCTTTTCAGTCTAGCAAAAAATATTTATACTAGTTAACAAGAGGGAAAAAAAGTGAAAAACTAGAACCTCTAATGGTAGAGAAACTGTTATATGTGCATGTTTTCTCTGACAGTTTGGATAGATACCAACACAATGCTAAATACTTGCCTTTAAGATTGATTAGAACAGGGGGCTGGAGAGATGGCTCAGCGGTTAAGAGCACTGACTGCTCTTGCAGAGGACCCCGGTTCAATTCCCAGCACCCAGCACCCACATGGCAGCTAACGACTGTCTATAACTCCAGTTCCAGGGGACCCAAAACCTATGGTAAAACACCTATGCACATAAAATAAAAATAAATTTTAAAAAATGGTTGATTAGAGCAATGGTTCTCAATCTGTGGGTCATGACTNCTCTGGGGGGTTGAACAACCCTTTCACAGGGATTGCCTAAGAGGGAAAACACAGATGTTTACATTACAATTCATAACATTAGCAGAATTACAGTTAATGAAGTAGCAATTAAATTAATTTTATAGTTGGGATTAACACAACATGAGGAACCATATTAAAGGGTCACAGCATTAGGAAGGTTGAGAACCTTTGGATTAGATGATCACCTATGTAAATGTTTCTAATTTTCCTTTCTTTTTGACAATGAAGGCATGTTTTCAGGAAAATAAAAATAGATGGTCAGCCACTACTAGTGGCTGTCAGTGAGTTTGTTAATTTGTATAATGTTAATGGTTAGTAAAAATTCCAGGGAACGAATATCCTATGTGTTCATCTAAGGAAGTTGCTCCATTTCTCCTGTCAGACCAAGAACAAATTGTCATTCTTAGCTGAGTCATACAAGCCAAATGTACTTCTGTTTTCATCTTAAGAAATGGAATATATTTTAAAGGCTTACCAAGTCATAGAGTTCAGTTTAATTGTTATTAATTTGCTGCGGGTGTTTAATAGGAACAAAAAATCTGCCAGCGTTATGATCAGCTCATGGAGGCATGGGAGAAAAAAGTGGACAGAATAGAAAATAATCCCCGGAGGAAAGCAAAAGAAAGCAAAACAAGGGAATACTATGAGAAGCAGTTTCCAGAAATTCGAAAACAAAGAGAACAGCAAGAAAGATTTCAACGGTATGTAGTTTGATGTTTCATAATTGTAATTTTTTCCCCTTCAGATCATAAAGAATTTTTGGATTTTTGAGACAGGGTTTCTCTGTGTAGCCCTGGCTGTCCTAGAATTTTCTCTGTACATAGACGAGGCTGGCCTTGAACTCAGATGTCTGCCTGTATCTGCCTTTCAAGTGCTGGGATTAAAGATCCCACTACTGCCTGGCAAGAATTTTTAATGTTGAACTTAAATTTTTAAAATTACACTAATTATTCATTTATAGGATGTATCTGAGAAGCTCACGTGCCATAGTGATACTGATGTGAAGGTCAGAGGACAAATTGTGGGAGTAGGGATCTCTGCCTCCACTAAGTGGCATTGGCCTCAGGTCATCAGATCTAGTGGCAAATTTATGAACTATTTTGCCGACTCTTAGGTAAAACTTAAAACTACCTTACCAACCAGTGAAGATTGTTTCTTAGTGAATTGAATATTAATTTTTTTGTATTTATATTTAATCTTCATGTGAAATCTAAGTGAATATTTTGAAATTTTCTTTAATTCTGTTTTTAATTATTTTATTTTTTTCATTTGAGTGTTTTACCTGTATGCATGTCTATGCTGCACAACATGCATGACTGGTGCCTGTGGAGGCCAGAATTGGGTCCCCTGGAACTGGAGTCACAGACAGCTGTGAGCTGCCATGTGGGTGCTGGGAATTGAACCTGAGTCCTCCAAGTCTGTAATTATTAAAAGTACTAATTTCTTTCAAAATAACAGTGAATAAGAACAGGCCCGAATGTTCCTTAGTAATCATAAACATGAAACAGCATGAAATTGATTGACTATTAATCAAAAAATTCTATGGGGCTAAAGAGATAGCTATGTGGTTAAGAGTACTTGCTGTTTCTGCAGAGGGCCTAGGTTTGGTTACATGGGATCTGATGCCCTCTTTTGGCCTCTATTGTTACCAGTCATGTGTGGTACACAGACATACATGTAGGCAAGACACATAAAATAAAATAAAAAATAAGATTAAAAAAAATTTTTTTTTGAGACAAGAGTTTCTCTTTGTATCCCTTGCTGTTCTGGAACTCACTCTGCAGACCAGGCTGGCCTCAAATTCAGAGATCCATCTGCCTCTGCCTCTTGATTGCTAGGATTAAAGGCATGCACCACCACTGCCTAGCTTAAGATTTTTTTTTAAAAGAAACAAATTTTGGGAGGTTTAGCAGGAAAATATTGACATTATTATTATTATTAATGTATTTTTTAAAATGGAGTTTGTTATGTAGCCTTGGCTGGCCTGAAACTTGCTATGGAGATCTGTCTGTCTTCAGTCTTTCAGAGATCCATCTGCCTCAGCTTCCTAGGTGCTGGGATTAAAGGTATTCACCACCATGCATCACACTCTTGATTTGTTTGTTTGGTTTATTTTACTTTTAGAGAATAGGTATAAAACACCATCACTAATTCCCACAAAAGGTACAAATAGGTATTTTGCAGACATCTTAAGCTTGACTTTTCTTTTTCATTGTTATTCCTTACATTTTAGAAATGTTCATTGTATTTTTCCAAGTTTGCTCTCCTATGTTGACAAATGTTGACAAAAGATAGACATGACATTGTGGGCGGAGTTTCTCTGCATCTTGGCAACTGCTCCCAAATAACTATNCAGAGACTTANTATTAAGTATAAATGCTCGCTTGGCCTATAGCTCATGCTTGTTACTAGCTAACTATTACATTTTAAATTAACCCATATTTCTTATCTACCCTCTGCCACATGGCGGTACCTTTTTGTTTTTGTTTGTTTGTTTGTTTGTTTGTTTTTGAGACAGGTTTTCTCTGTGTAGCTTTGGCACTTTTCCTGGAACTCACTCGGTAGCCCAGGCTGGCCTGGAACTCACAGAGATCCGCCGGCGGTACCTTCTTTTAACATGGCACGTTCATCTTACTTCTCTCTGCCTCTCTTCTAGACTCCAGAGACTCCCGAGATGCCCTCTTGCCAGCATTCTTTCTGCCCCAAAAACCCTGTCTAGCCATGAGCCAATCAGCTTTTTATTAACAATTAGAGCAANATGTATTTACAGTGTACAAGGATTGTTCCACATCATGACATCAATAATTTCTTTTTTAATACAAGTTCCCCAATACTAGT
The DNA here is from genome assembly GCA_001675575.1 of Neotoma lepida. NCBI lineage: Eukaryota > Metazoa > Chordata > Mammalia > Rodentia > Cricetidae > Neotoma > Neotoma lepida. The sequence continues at coordinate 388,166 of LZPO01107898.1, forward strand.
CCACTATTTTAACTTGGACATATAACTCCCCCCCTTCCTTGTTTTGTGGTGCTAATGATCAATCCCAGGTCCTGATGCATGGAAGGCAAACACTTTACCAACTGAGTTTTAAACCCAGTCCATCATGTAACTTAAATCTCAGTATTAACATTTAAATTGTTGCTAATTTGATTGTGACTTATGCATACCATTTGGAAGTATTCACTTAATCTCAGGTTTGTTTTTTGTCTTCTNTTAGGTTAAAAAAAACCCACTTTGGTGTTCCATATGCATCTGCACGCATTTGCAGGCACACCTGCATTTCAGACATGTACCCACACACATGCACACACACAAAAGTCCCATTTTGTGCTCTATCTCATAGACATGATTTTGAAATTGCAGTAATGAGCTTAAGGTATGCTTACATACACAAGACCTGTACATGATCAACACAACATCAAATCAACATTCCAGNAGATGACAGTAATTGGGACTCTGGGTTACACAAAAAAACTAAGTAAAGAAACCCATTAGAGGATGTAAAAGAGGAGGAGGGAGGAACTGGAGGTGGATACACATAAACAAGATAAGTNGTTTCTGGGTAAAATTGTCAAAGAATACAATGTATGATAAGTCGTTTCTGGGTAAAATTGTCAAAGAATGAATACAATGTATTTTAAAAGTCTCAGTTTGAGCCAGGCAGTTGTGGTGCACGCCTTTAATTCCAGCACTTGGGAAGCAGAGGCAGGCAGATCTCTGTGATTTTGAGGCCAGCCTGGTCTACATAGTNCCAGTATTAATTTGTTATGTTTTCATAAAAAGCCTTTAAATATATTTATATTTCTTTTTCGTATTTAGAGTTGGTCAGAGGGGAGCTGGTCTTTCAGCCACCATTGCTAGGAGTGAGCATGAGATTTCTGAAATTATTGATGGTCTTTCTGAGCAGGAGGTAAGAAAATTGATTAATTCACGTTAATTCTTTAGTTATTTAAGCATTTCAGCCCTGTAGCCTGGGGGGTAAAGGTTTATCAATATGTAAATAAGGATACATTAGATAATAGTGCTCTAATTATTTCAGAGACTAAGGCCAACCACTACAGGGCTCTAAGCAATGTGATTAAAATTTTTCAAAGATTGTTTTGTCATCAAGAGACCTGGATAGAGTTAAGGAAATAGTTCTGATGGGCCTGGTGCGCCTTTAATCCCAGCACTTGGGAGGCAGAGGCAGGTGGATCTCTGTGAGTTCCAAGCCTGCCTGGTCTACAGAGTGAGTTCCAGGACAGCCAGGACTACACAGAGACCCTGTCTCAAAAAAAAAAAAAAAAAAAAAAAAAGAGACTTGTGCCAGTGGTTTTGTCCTTCTTTCTTCTCACTTCTGATCATTTTCCTGAGGAGAAGGTCTAAAGTGACTTTTGGTCCTTTGGAATGAAAAGGGATGATTGTAATATTCAACCACAGAAATATGTCCCACACTTTGTAAGGCAGGTATTACTGTGCATTGTTACAGAATGGCCAAGTGTTAGCTCTCACCAGTTCGTTCGTTCGTTCGTTATTTCTCTCTCTCTCTCTCTCTTTCTTTCTTTCTTTCTTTCTTTCTTTCTTTCTTTCTTTCTTCCCTTTCTCTTTTTCCCTTTTTCCCTTCTTTTTCTTCCCTTCCCCTCCCCCTTCCTCTTCCCTTTGTCCCCATCCCCATCCCCGTCCCCATCCTTTCCCTTTCCCTTTCCTTTCCTCCTTCCCTTCCTTTTTCCCTTTCCCTTTCCTTTACTCTCCTTTTGTCCTTACAGTGTTATTGAGCACATTAACATCATTTCTATCTAGGAGAGATATACTTTATTTATTTATTTATATTTTGTAATACATGTAAGTTATTTTTGGAAGATGTTTTCTGAAATCTTAAGTACATAATGCATATAATCTTGCATGCTCTAAGTGCAAGTGATATACTCAGGAGCTTTAAAACACAACCATTATTCTATAATGGTTTTAAAATCATTGGAAAATGCATGATTGATAATGTCTGAAATTTGTAGCCATAGTTTCCATAATGACTAAGTCTGCATTAAATTTCTATGCTTGTTTTTCTGTGAATTCCATTAGGGTACATCTGAAAGCATTCCAGGGAAGCTTCTCAGTTGAAGTGATTTCAAGCTAATATACCAATCCCAAACACTGGTATTCAAACTAATTGATTATACCCTCTGGAACTAGACATTTAGCAAGGATTTGACAACTTGGGAATAGTTTTAGAAAAAAAACTCTTAAATTTAGATATAGTTTTATAACCAAGTTTCTTTTCAATGCAAGATTGTATTTGTAAATATCTTAAGTTATACTTTGGAAAAAGTCATACATATGCAATAGATTAAACCAGCTTAAATTATGGTAAGAATCTTAAATTTTTAACTGATTACATAAAATTAGCAAGAGGTACTTAATATTATGTGAGTTAAATAATTTAAGATGAATGACTTTTAAGATCTTCATAACATTTATTACTTGTTTTTCTATCTCTGAAATCATGCTAACACTGTTTTATATATATATATATATATATATATATATATAAATAAAATAATGATGATAATGATGATGAAAGGCTGGGGAGATGGCTCAGAGGATAAAGCCCTTCCTGTGCAAGTGTGAGGACCAAAGTCTGTAAATGCCAGGTCTGGTGTGGTGGCCTGCCCATAGTTCCAGCTTAAAAGGGTGGCTGGCAAGACTGACCTGCTTAGGCAAGCTGCGGGTTCACTTGAGAGACCCTACCTCAATGAATATGGTAGTGAACAATGGAGACAACCCCCAAGGATGCTCTCTGGCCTCCACGTGCGTGGACACCTCATTTGAATATACAAGTTTAAAAAAAAAAAGAAAATTAAAATGATGTTGAGACTAGTTTTTAAATGAGACTATTGTTTTGTATCTTCTAGATAAAAATATTGCATTATTTTTCAAATATCAGTTTCATTAAGAATTCTTCAGAATAGTAAAGGATAAGCTGGGTGTGGTAGCTCATACTTGTACCTCATCTCAGCATTGAGGGGCTGTGGCAGGAGGATTGCTGCAAATTTGAGGCCAACTTGAGCTATGGAATCTTGGCCTAGAGTCCAGAATGGGACTATTTCCAAAAAAAGAAAGAAAAAACAAACAATATACCAAACAAAACCAACCCAAAGGTGGTAGGTTTTTTTAAGTGAATTCTCTGTCTGTAATTTATATAATTTGGTGTAAATGTGTTAGAAACAATCATAACATGTTGTGATATACGGCATTATTGTCATTAAATTACAGATACGTTTTTTTAACTGTTAAAAGACTATAGCCTTTTAAAATTTCTAGTTTAAATATTATCCTAACTAAGTTGCATTTATATCTTGCAGAATAATGAGAAACAAATGCGTCAGCTTTCTGTGATTCCACCTATGATGTTTGATGCAGAGCAAAGAAGGGTCAAGTTCATCAATATGAATGGGCTTATGGAGGATCCTATGAAAGTTTATAAAGATAGACAGTTTATGAATGTTTGGACTGACCATGAAAAGGAGATCTTTAAGGACAAGTAATTTATCTGTTAAATTATTCTGTAATAGAAGTTCATATACATTAGTAAAAATGTTTTGCATTTACTTGAGAGTGAACTATTTCCACAAAACTTTCATCCTAATTTGACATTGGAATAGATACTGTAAGAAATAGAGAAATTTATCTTACTGTAAGCTTGTAGGTGGGNCAGTGGTTAACGGATAAGAAATGGAGTGTGAGCCTTAATCCCAGCACTGGGGAGGTAGAGAAAGGCATATCTCTGTGAGTTCGAGGCCAGTCTGGTCTATATTCCAGGACAGCCAGGGTTACACAGAGAAACCTTGTCTCAGGATAAAAAGANAAAAAAAAAGAAATGACAGGGTGTGGTGGTATACACCTTTAATCTTCTACACTCCAGAGGCAGGTGAATCTTTCAGTTCAAGGCCAGCCTGATCTACATAATGAGTTCCAGGACAACCAGGGCTACATAGTGAGTCCCTTGTCTCAAAAAACAAACAAAAAACCAAAATTTGAAACTTTGCTTTAAAAANTCTTCCATTTAAAGATTTTCTAATGATTCTATAGCTGTTATCCAGTGGGCAGTGAGGAATTACTTTGAATTAGGCTAGACATAATTCTTGCAGTTTTTTTCTTATTTTGTTGATTTGTATCTAGTTATATTCTTAATGTTTCAATGTTGATATTGGATAATTTCATGAATGCATATAATTTATTTTTATCACATTCTCCCCATTATTCTCTAGTCCTCTTCATCCTAGCAGATTCAGTATCTACTTTCATGTTCATTAAAAAAAATGTGACCCATTGAGCTGTCCATGCCTGGGGTTGGTTATTTACTACAGCACTATTAACTACTTAATGGAGGAAAATATAGCTCCCCTTCCTTATCAACCATTAGATGCCAGTAGCTCCTCAACTGGGATTGGGGCCTCAAGAGCCCCTATCCCTTCCATGCTGAAATGTGGAAGGGACTCTATATGGCACAGGNCTTGTGCAGCTAACTTTGGCTTTGAGTTTATGAGTGCAGTGGTAATGTCATATCCAGAAGAAGCATTTCACAGCGTTCCTTCCCATCTTCTAGATCTTAGATTTTTTTTCTACCCTCTTTTCTGTTATGTTTCCTGAGCTTCTGTGGAAATGCATGATATTATAGAACTCCTCACGATGGCTGAGTGATGGATGTATTCTCAGTATTATTTTCGTTTTTAAACTCAGGTTTATCCAGCATCCAAAAAACTTTGGATTAATTGCATCCTACTTGGAAAGGAAGGTAAGAAAAAACTTAGACCGAGATGTTTTTAGGCTTGTGATGTTGCTTTGGATTTTTTTGTGTTCTAACAAGCAGCAGTAGTTAATTAGAATTTATTTTACAAATGATTGTGATAGATGAAAATATTCTGGTAGACTTATTATAATACTATAAAATATGTATAAAATGATAATTATATTATAATCCCAAGCACAAGGGCTGGAGATGGTTTAATGGCTAAGAGTGCCTACTGTACTTGCAGAGAACCTGAATTTGATTTCTAGCACCCACATAAGATGGCTCACAACCACCTGTAGCTCCAGTTCAGGATGATCTAACACCTGGCTTACACATATCTACACATGTGCACACACACATAATTACAAATAAATGTTGCTGGGTGTGGTGGTACCTGCAGTTAATCCCAACACTGGCGAGACAAAAGGCCAACCTGGTCTACATAGTGTGTTCTAGACAAGCCAGAGCTACATAGTTGAGACCCTGTCTCAAAACAAACAAACAAAAGTCTTAAAAAAATTTAAGTGAATGGAATCCTTAGCAGAGAACAAAAACAGGTTTCATCATTTTTGATAAATGATCTGATCTTCTATTTCCCAAATAATTGATTAATTATGGTAATTTTTAAAAGTCATTAGTTCTCGGCCAGGCGATGGTGGCGCACGCCTTTAATCCCAGCACTCGGGAGGCAGAGGCAGGCGGATCTTTGTGAGTTCGAGGCCAGCCTGGGCGACCGAGGGAGTTCCAGGAAAGGCGCCAAAGCTACACAGAGAAACCCTGTCTCGAAAAACAAACAAACAAACAAACAAAAAAAAAGTCATTAGTTCTCTGCTTAAAATATCAGGCCTGATTTCCTTTTGCTTTTTTTGTTTGTTCATTTGTTTTTGTAGTCAAGTGCTCAAAGTTAAAACATCAGAAGAGACACTTTGAGTATTTACATATATAGGAGAAGGAGAATATATTACCAGTTAATAGGAACACATTGAATGTTTCTGATGGAGCTTCCTGTCTTTAGCATGGTTTGGATCAAGGCAACTTGTAGATGTCTTGTATGGTAGTTCCCTTGTTGTCTGTCTAGCCTAGATATACTTAAACTTACGGCCATCTGTTTTGTTTTTAATTTATGATTTGGTTACACTAGAAAATTTTCTTGAAAATGCTTATATTTGAACATGAAATGAAATATAAAAAATTTAAATAAAAATATTTTTTATTGTAGAAATGAAAGCAAATATTAAATAACACTTTTTTTCTATTACAGAGCGTTCCTGATTGTGTTTTATATTACTATTTAACCAAGAAAAATGAGAATTATAAAGCCTTAGTGAGAAGGAATTATGGAAAACGAAGAGGTAGAAATCAGGTGTGTTAATTTTACTAAATAAATGTTTCAAAATTGATGGAAATAGGAAGACAAAAGAATATTCAGACAGATGTTATTTGCAATCCACACTTTAAAATATGCTTGGGCTGGAGAGATAGCTTGGAGACGAGAGTACAGACTGTTCTTGCAGAGTTTTATTCTCAGCACCCACATGTGGCCGCTCACAAAGCATCTCTAAGTCCAACTTGAGATCAGATGTCCTCTTCTTGTCTCCGTGGGCACCTGTACTTNAGTGCACATGTCCATACACAGACACATACACACACTGAAAAGTAGAAGGCNGACTAGGAGTTTTATTTCATGTAAAAGCACTTAATGCTCTTGCAGAGGACCCAGTTTGGTTCCTAACACCCCATGTCAGATGGCTCACAACTGCTTGTAAGTCTAACTCTAGAACACCTGATGTCTGCACTCTTTCGTTATCCTTGAGTGTATGCACATACACACAGACAAACATACACACACACACACACACACACATAGTAATGTTTAAAAAAAAAAAAAAAGAGCCAGGTAGTGATAGTGAATGCCTTTAATCCCAGCACCCTGGATGCATGTGGATCTCTGTGAGTTCGAGGCCAGCCTGGTCTACAGAGTTCCAGGACAGCCAGGGCTACACAGAGAAACCCTGTCTTAAAAACAAACAAACAAAAAAATAAGAAGAAAGAATTTGTTTCATTAGGACATGCTGTTTATTCATTCATTCATATGTGTATAGTACGTCACCATGAAGACACATGCAGATAGAATTTTTATGTTTGCTGTTTGTGATCAGTGCTNCCAGGAAGTCATTTTAAATAACACATTCTTCATTTTCAAATACTTGGTTTCTTTTCTCAGGAATTTGTGATTTTCCTTTGTGTTAACACATTTCTGTCCCTGTCTTTACACCAGCATATTTTTATTTTTCAAAGTATGCAGAAACATGTATTATTTAGTAATTTTGAAGTTGGAAGGATTTCTGTCTAAACTGTTAAGTAGTCAATAGTTAGGAAGAATGTTTTAGAGAGGCTAACATTTGAGTATAATGCCACGAGTTTATACCTCTGCATTTTCTGATGACTTTTGTTTACAGCCTTGGTTTTTGTGTTTGTGGGCAACAACAGTGATTCTTACCTGTTAGCATCAATATGGAAACTGCATGTGTTAGCAAAATCTTCCGAGTACAATGTAAAGTACTAGGGAGTGCTCAATAAGTAGTAGCTGCTGTTGTATTAATTCTATCACCATTGCCTGTTTTTCTTGATTGACAGCTTTCACTCTCTGGAAGGTTTGAAATTTTGTTACTTTAAAGGCATTAATTATTAATATATTTGACAAGATAGGCATAAGAAATTTTATTGCTTGAGTACATGTAAAAGAAAACATGCCTGATAATAAAATAACTGCATTCTCTCTGCTCCTNTTATACTGACAGATAATTCAGTCATTTTGTTTCTATATGACTCAAATTATCTGCTAAGTGGGGATTCATAATTTTTCTGTTTCATTAACTTGAGAATTTTGTTTTGTTTTTCCAGACAGGGTTTCTCTATGTAGCCCTGGCTGTCNTGGAACTCACTCTGTAGACCAGGCTGGCCTCAAACTCAAGATCCACCTGTCTTTGCCTTCAGTGCTGGGATTAACTTGAGATTTTTTCATGAATATAAATAGAATGTGTGTGCATGTGTTAGGAATACAGTTAGGAACATCAGTGAAGAGTCTCTGCATGGGCTGTTGCTTGATGCTGCTCTAAGGTTCCCCAGGCAGTGATCACATTGAGTGTAGATACCTCTCACTTTATGATTTGATTTTCATTTGGTTTTATTTTGTGCTCTTTCATTTGTAGTGAATATCTTATTTCATGCTAGAAGGAACCTGCCTAGCTGAATGAAGCTTGTTTTGTTGACTATAAGTGTCAGTTTTAAAGGAAAGAGAAACCCAGACAAGAACTGCTTGCGTCTTTTGAAGGCACTTTTAGGAAAGTTTCCCTTTGAATGGGCTTATCCTGCTGCAGCCAGCCTGCCATGACTATTGAGGTTAGAACCTATTGCTTACATACTGGACCACATATACTGGTGGTTCTCTACACCCTTGCCTGAAACAAAAGTAACTCCAGCTAGCTCTTGTTTAAACAGAGGTTTTTCTTTCTTCTCTTTAATATCAGTGTTAGGATTGGTCTTTATCCAGTTGCTCAGAAGTAAGGTTTAGGTTTCTAGTGGCTTTGCTACCTTACCAGCATGGAGAATGCTGAGATAACCTAGAAATGTGTAGTGTACTTGAGTAGATTCTGATGCAACAAGGCTGTCATTTCCACATTTCCTATGAGCTGGGACATGCTGCCTTCTTCACACTGGCTGGTTTAATGCAGTGGTGCAGTTGCTCGAAGTCAGATCATGCCTAGATTTCAGGCAGCAGGGGATGTGTGGGATTTTAAAACACTGAAGTATATTGGAAATAAGATTATTTGTATCATTGAATTCTAGGGAAATTTTGATCCTTATATTTAATTGGTATGACCCATCATAGATTTGAATTATGAACCATTTTATTGGTTATACAGCTAACATACTAGACAAAAAGGAGACTTTGTAGGATAGACGACCAAGGGGACCGTGTTAGAAAAGATGTGCGTTTTCCCACCAGAAGAGTAGTAATGCTGAGGCACTAAGAAAGGAGTTACACAATCACCAAGACCCTTCAGGGAGGGCTCAGAAATGTCATCTGTGGTTTCCGAAGTGGGAAAATGTCATCATAGGTAGATTGTGTAACAGTGAAAAGGAAATACATTTTATTTATCTGTCCTCTATCCAGTCTTTAAAATTAGCCTACAAAGTAATGTGTATTATCATTGAATTTCATTCACATTTTGCTCTTCTTCATCCTTCACTGCTCTTCTGCCCACTCTCACCTTGATTTTCCGTCTTCCCCTGACCAAGTAGTCCCCCTTGTGCGTTCATGGTGCATGTCCTCCAGTCCTTTCTCACCCTTCCCTTCCCCCTCCCTTACGATCTCCTCTTTCCCTCTCATGGTCCTAGTTTCATGGCATGTGACACACATTGACCCTCAAATCTATGTTTCACATGAGAGAAAACATTTTTTATGCTGTCTGTCTGAGTCTGCCTTATTTTGCTTAACAGTAATTTCTACTTCTATTTTTTGTAAGCATCATGATTTCAGCTTTTTTAATGGCTGAATAAAATTTAAATATAATAAAATTGTGAATTGTATCACATTTTATTTACCCATTTATTTGTTAATGGGCATTTAGACTGGTTCTTAGCTATAGTGACCAGTGCAGCAATTAACATGGGTGTGTAAGGATCCCTCTGACTATAAGAGACTTTTTTGTCTTTTACTGTTCTTAAAATGTTTATTGTGGCCAGGTGGTGGTGGTTCACACCTTTAATCCCAGCACGCGAGAGGCAGAGGCAGGTGGATCTCCTTGAGTTCGAAGCCAGTCTGGTCTACAAAGTGAGCTCCAGGACAGCCAGGACTGTTACACAGAGAAACTCTGTTTGA
>LZPO01107898.1:400121-417609 GCA_001675575.1 Neotoma lepida
TGTCATTTAACACTACTTAAGTCCCTTGCATGGTTTTAGAAGAAATCTGGGGCTGGAAAGATGGCTCAGCAATTAAGAACACTGACTGCTCTTCTAGAGGACTCGAATTTGATTCTCAGCACCTACATGGTAGCTCACAATATTCTGTAACTTCAGCCCTAGGGGATCTGATGGTCTCTTCTGTTGTTTGCCAATGCCAGGCATATACTTAGTGCATAGACATAATACATGCAGGTGAAGATAAGGTTTCTTTAAGGTTTAGGTTTAACATTTTCATACCACATAGCCAGTGGTTCTTCACATAAAGAAATGTATCTTTTTAAAAAGTTTATTTTTGTTTGTCTTACTTTTTTGTTACAGCCTTTAAGACCACCTTAAGGTGATTCTACTTTTTTCTTAAAAATTCTAAGTTACTAAACATTATCCATAGGTAATAATACATGGTTTAGGTCTTAGAGAGGATGGAAAAATACATAGGACATGTACTATTCTCAGATAGTTTGTAAGTAAGAAGGGGAACACTAGGCAAGATAAAAGCAGGATTGAAAACAAAAGCTTGAAAGTGCAGAGTGAGCAGAACAAGTGAGGGCTGTGGGAAGACACAGACTTGGGTGAATAGCTTCCAGTTAAGGTGGCAGAAGAATCGGTGGGAATAGCTGTGCCCTGAGAACTAGGCAGTGATTTCATTAGACTGAGGGAGAGGGTAGAAGGTGGATTGACTTTGGATTTATTTGGTAGAGCCTTAGTGAAAGCTGAAATGTTAGATTTCATTCAGGAGATGGGTGAGCTTGTTTGGGAATAGGTAGGGAACAGAATGGGATGGATAATTTGTTGTTTATTATCTACTTATTTATTGTGTGGTTTGTTTGTTTGTTTGTTTGTTTGTTTGTTTTTTGAGATAGAGTCTCTCCACAGCCATGGCTGTCCTGGAACTCACTCTGTAGACCAACTCCAGAAATCTCTTTGCCTCTGCTTCCTGAAGGCTGGGATTAAAGGCCTGGCCACCAATCCCTGCTGCGTATTTATTTTTAAGATAGGTTTTAGGTTGTAGCGCAGGCTGACCTTGCACTAAAGATCTTGACTCAAGCCTCCCAAGTACTGGATTACTAGAATGTCCAACATGCTCAGCTTTGGAGTGGCTCATTGCTATACCTGAGTTAATAACTTTTTTTGTGATTCTAACTTACACCATGATAGAGTCATTCTTGAAACGTGTTTATTGGCAGGGAAGATCTATAGGTTGATAAACCTCAGTAGTCTTTTACTTGAAGCAGTTAAATTGTGAAAATAAACAGCGTCTTCTAATAACTGATTCTTGNAAATATGTACTTTAAAAATGCATTTATTCATTCTTTGTAAATTTCATACATATACACAATGTATTTGTTTATACTCACTCCCCTCTAAGTACTTTAANTATTGTATTTTCAAATGTAGCAAATATCATCAGTAGTATAGAGAATGGTCTTCAAATACTCAAATATTTCTTATAGTAATAATACTATTAATAATATTCACCATGAAGTAGATTTTCTTAAGTACTTGAAATTATAAATAAGCTGCTTGTAGCTGGGAGAAGTTTTGCCATAGTAGTAACAAACTTGTGTGATGTTCCAGGCACCTTACTAACTCCTTCANCTAATGTCTTCAATCCTTGTAGCTACTCTCTGAAATAGATTATCACTATCCATATTGTACAGAAGAGCAAACTGAGGCTCACAGAGGCAGGGTAGCTTCCCAGGGTATGACATGGTTAGTATGTCACAGCTTTTAGAGGAATTAAGGGAACCTGACCCAGAAGTTGTTCTGCCAACCACAGAGGTAGTTCAGAACACTGAATCTGGTTTAATAAAATAGTATTGTGGATTATTACTACAGAATAGGCATCTGTCGTGAAGATTATCTGTTTTAACTTCATTTCATAGAATAGACATTAATTAATTAAGTAGTAATATGTGATAAAAGTGTTTTGAAGTGTCTTGAGTCAGAGCTATTAAATCTCATAAGTTTTTCATAAAAGTTTAAAAAGAGATTACATAAATTTATGCAATTTCTAATTAAAAATTCTTTGCAGCTATACTTTTAAATCATACAAGCCTTTCATTCCCTTTTGTTTCTAGAGAAACTACCAAGGAAAAGGACCGAACGGAAGGTACAACAGAAGAAACTGAGGAAAGAGAGCAGGCCANGCCCAGGGGCAGAAAAACTGCTAACAGCCAGGGGCGTCGGAAGGGCCGGATCACCAGGTCCATGACAAGTGAAGCTGCAGCTGCCAGTGCTGCTGCCTCAGCCACTGAGGATCCCCCCCCACCCCTGCCACCACCACCAGAGCCCGGTTAGTAGAAGAGATTGCTTTGTGTGTGTGTGGGGGGGGTGTAAGCTTATTGGCGTTTGTTTGAGTGATAGGTAAAAATAGGGCAGAACCTGCCAATATTGATAACCAAGAAGTGATTTTAAGGCTGCTCTTTAATTTATTAAACTTTAAAGTAAAATTTTTTTGAAAAAGACCATTAGTCAAAATGTAGCTTTTCTTTTATTAGTTAGCATACAACTTACTTGGCATATAGTATAAATATTTTCTATTTTTTCACATTAAAACGTTTATTTATTCATTTATGATATGTTTGTGCNTATGTCTATATGAGTGTTGGTGCACATGGGCCACTGGTCTAGGACCCTTCCTGATTGAACTCAGATTGACAGGCTTACAACACAAGTGCCTTTACCTGCTGAACCATTGTGTTGATCCAGCTTTATAACTTTTTAAAAAATTATTTTATTGAAGAATTATATAACATGACTGTATATCTCCCCTCTCTTTAGGAGTTTTCTTTTTTGAGATTTAGTTANTTTTATTATGTGTGTATAGGTGTTTTGCCTGTATGCATGTCTGTGCACCGTGTGCATTCCTGGTACCCTTGGAAGTCAGAAGAGGGTGTTGGGTTCCCTGGAACTAGAGTTAAAGATAGTTCTGAACTGCCATGTGGGTGCTGGGAATTGAACCCAGGTTCTCTGTAAGAACAGTCAGTGATCTTACCTTCTGAGTCATCTTTCCAGCCCCAGTTGTACAGGTTTTAAGTATTCATAATTTCCATTTTACTTTTTAACTGCCTGTGCTATGTTGACATTTTGCTTCTGAAACATGACTGACTTAAGCATTTCCCTACTGTTAAGTGGTTAAACCGTCTCCTTCCTCCATTTTAAATCAGTGTGGATAGCACTATAATGAAAAATGTCTTCCTGCACTTAACANTTTCTGGATTAAGGAATAAATTCTTAGGCAAGATATACTGGGCTTAAGAATACAACTAAATTTCTTTTTTTGTATATTGTCACATTATTCTTTAAAAGGATTATANTAATTAAAAGGATTATATTAATGATGCCCTTATGGGTGATTCAGTGCTATCAATTTCACCATAAAATAAGGTAGAAAAGACAATGAATGTTGTACAAATGATGAATGTGATGCAGTGGAACCAAGCAAATGGGAGGATGAAAATAGGCCAGGGAAGGTCATAGTGGACTTGGCTTTCTCTTGAATTTTACCTTCCTTTGCTGCAAAGCAGGGAAGCTTGCCAAGGATTGTAAATAAGTAAGTGATCTGATTGTGTTCTATGGAAAGATGATTCTGGTGGCTCNGGAAGGAAGAGGCGCTACATTCTTTTGTCATTGCAGTAGAGGGGAGAGCAGATTTGCCAAGCTGGAGGTAGACTTTCTCACACTAAGCATGTGGCCAAAGGTGGAACTTCAGAGAATAGTCAGAACAATCTTGACACTGAGAAGTGTNGAACTTTTCCATCTAATTGGCTGTTAAGAACCTGATACTATCTAATTTTATACATGATAAATAAGTTATCAATTACATGATTTTTGAATGGATGGTTCAATTTTGATTTCTTTAGTTTAAATTTTTTTCTTTATTTCAGTTTCTACTGAGCCTGTTGAAACCTCACGATGGACTGAGGAAGAAATGGAAGTTGCTAAAAAAGGTAATGTACAATAATGTGTAAAGTTTAGAATTGTATTTTTGTTTGCTTTATTTATTTTTAAGATTAGTAGTGAGTGAAATCAATCAAAAAANTTTTTTTAATTGAAAAGAATAGGCCAGGAGTCTAGAGTCATGGTTCAGAGATTAAGAGTACTGACTGCTCTTCTTGAGGACCCAGTATCAATTCCCAGCACCCACATGGTGGCTCACAAGCATGTGTAACTCCAGTACCAGAGGATCAAATTCTCTCTTCTGGCTACTGTGGGCACCAGGAATGCACATGTATAAGCAGGCAAAAAACCTAAACACACATGTGCACACCTGAGTGCAAGTGCGGCCACACACACATGCATGCATATACACACACAAAAACCAAGCCAGCCTTGGCTACTTAGTAAGTTCAAGGTCAGCTTGGGCTGTGCGACAAAAACCCATCTATACCCCCCAAAAAGTTTTTCTGAAGAGATAAATAGAATTTTGAAGCATATTTAAGAATTATGTTTTATGATGTAGTATACAGTAATAATTAATGCTAGTGTAGTTGAAGATGCCTATGTTTGAGGAATTTATGATTCTTTCTGCAGTTGTATTTTGATTATTATTGGAGAGCAGGGTGCTATTTTCATGTTTCTACAATAGTTGTGATTACATGTGTTAGAAATTATTTGGGGGTAAATTTTGAATGTGACATCTACGTCTCTATTGCAAGTTGATTGAATAGAATGGAGACTATTTTGGTATGTATTTGGTTAAGTCTTTAACAGTTGATTAATTTAGTGTATGTGCATGACACATACAATGGAGCGTATGTGGAGTCAAAGGAATCCTGTTCTTCTTCCATTTTGCTTTTNAGACAGGGTCTCTGTTATGTTTTTACTACATTGTGTTGATAAGCTTCCAACCAATTCTGTTTCTGCCTGCCATCACTCATANAGGAGTCCTGCCTTCTGGGCTATGTGCCACTGCATCTGGCTTTGTATGTGGGTTCTGGGGTTCAAACTCAGGTCATTAGACTCCTTCAGCAAATACTTTACCCATTGGCCCTTCTGCCTAGACCTAGTTAAGGCTTTAGATTATATTTCACCATAAAATTGAGTCAGTTTCAATTGAGGTGAAATTATGAAGTTTATAAACTTTATTTATAAATTGTAAAGATTATATAATTTATAAATTATAAAATTGTAAAGATTATAAAACGTGCCATTAGAAAGGCCAAGCAGACAATAATTTGAGTCCTGTATCTGATGCTTTAATAGTTGGGTGGTCTTCATTGCAGCACAGCACTTTATAGACTTTGTTTTCCATCATTGTTTACTAGTGCAGTATAATTTGAAAAAAGTTCATACAGGTTAACAGTAATTTACATAAATATAATCCACATTATTTATCTTGTAATCCTTAAAAGAAATTATTATATGTAGATTGGCCATTTGTTGACATGTTTGATATTAATGTACTTACTATTTAGCGGGTAATGAATGCTACAATCCCCCCACACACACACACACACTCACACAGGGTTTTTCTCTGTAACAGCCCTGGTTGTTCTGAAGCTGCCTTTGTTGTCCCCACTGGCCTCAAATTCACAGAGATCTCTCTGTCTTCGCCTCCCAAGTGCTGGGATATTAAAAGCATGTGCCACCATGCCCAGCTGAATGTTACACCTTAAAATCATATATAAGCAAAGTATAAAGTATCTGTTTTAAAATGTTTTTATTTGAAATTTATTTGCTATAAGTGGATGATGCTAAACTTATAAAATTATTAGAAAGATTTGCTTTGCACTTTTCTCTCACTCCATCATCAGTGTTCCAATTAAATATGTAGATAGTAGCTGACTTGTAGAGTGATTTTTTTTCAAGGAAATATTTCTAAGATTGTTTAGTAACCACCTGTTTTCAATACCTATTAGGCAAGTTTTGCTAATGATCTTAATGATCTTTTATTTTTCCTTTTATTCTGTGTGTGTGTGTGTGTGTGTGTGTTGTGTGTGCACTTGCTCATTGATGTGTGGATGCATGGAGCATGTGTGAGTGCAGGTGTACATGTGCATATGTACATGTGGAGGCCAGAGGCCAACCTTGGGTGTTGTTTCTCAGGACCTGTACACCTTGTTTTAAGTTTTTAAAAAATTTCTTTTATTTATTGTTAGTATATATGTATGTGATGTGGATGATGAGTGTTACGGTGTGTATGTTGAGATCAGAGGACAACTTTCTGGAGTTGGTTCTTTCCTTCCATCTTTACATGGGTTCGATGGGTTGAACGATGTTTTTAAAGCTTGTGGTACAAGCTCTTTAGCAGCTGAGCCATCTCGACAGCCTGTCTCCCTGGGGCTCACCAATTAAGTTTGGATGACTGTCTAGTGATCCCCAGTTCTGTCTCTGCCTCCCCAGTTCTGGGAGTATAAATATGTGCCATCAGAACCAGCTTATTTATTTTTGTTGTTATTTATGTGTGTACATGTATGTCAGTCAGAGGACAATTTTTGGGGACTCAATTCTCTTGGTTTTGAAGCAGTCTCTCTTGTTTGTGTTGCTGTGTTTCCTACACGGGCTATCTGGCCCAAAAGTTGATTTTCTCCTGTCTTCCAACTCTCTTTAGGAGTGCTGAATTAAGGATGTGTACTATCACATCTAACTTTTTGTGTAGGTTCTAGAGATGAACAGTTTTACCAGCTGAGCTGCTTCCCTAGCCTATACTCACTTTTTGTATGGTTGTCAGGATTTCAGTGCAGCTCTTTTACTTGTGCTGTGGGTACTTCCGATGGAGTTATTTTCCCAGCCCCCAGTTTTCTTTTTTATGTGTGTTTAGTTTTTTGTTTTTGAAACAACATATGTTATAGCCTCAAACTTGGCCTTGAACTTCTGGTCCTTCTGCATCAGCCTTCCAAATATTGTAATTACAGGTGTATGCCACCATCCCTGATCTTCTAATTTTCATTATAAAGGGATCTATTTATATTAATCTTCAAAACCAATGTTTATCTCTATTCATTATATATCTAATTTTATATAGCTCTGTATGTATTTCTATATTAAATTACATATGTGTATTCTTTAAACACATGTGTGCTTGCATATATTTAGTGTATAAAGGAATACTATATTGGTATTTATTTATTTATTTTGGAGGTTCAACCCAGTGCCTCATGTGTGCTAGGCAAATGCTTTACCCTTGAATCTTTGCCCAACCCCATTAATTATAAATCTTTACTAAGGTGTTTGTTCATTAACTAACAACAAGTTGTGTTTATAGGTTTCATATACATGAATAATTTATATTTGATCATTATTAACATAACTGTCTCCAAGAATCTAGTAAGATCAGTTTCTCAGTTTGTAGGTATTTGAGCTGTTACTGTAGATCCAGCTTTATCCTTATCCCTGTGGGAGATCTATGTGAGGGACAAGGTTTAGCTTCTCCCTTTCAAGCATGTGTTAAATTGGGGAAATATATAGAAATATAAGTGCATTTAATGCCAGGAAGTATTTCAGTAAGTGTTGAACTATATTAATAAATACNGAAAGTATACTTTTAGTGTTGTTGGTTTAACCGCAGTACTTAAGTTGCTTTAATATTTCTCTTACTTGTTGAAACAGTTGACTGATTACTTAATGTTTAATCTGTTTTTTAAAATGCAGGCCTAGTAGAACATGGTCGTAACTGGGCAGCTATTGCCAAAATGGTGGGAACTAAAAGTGAAGCCCAGTGTAAAAACTTCTATTTTAACTATAAAAGGCGGCACAATCTTGATAACCTCTTGCAGCAACATAAACAGAAAGTGAGTAGATTAGTAGTGGTAAGTCTTCTGCTTATTAGTTTTTACTTAAAAATGGTTTGATCCCTAGAAGCCACTTGGTAGAGAGAACCAACCTTTGGCTTCCATATTTTTGATGTGTCGTGGGCATGCATGTACACACTTTGTTTCTCACAATAAATTAAAATACAGGNTTAAAAAAAATCTCAATCTAATCATTTTAGTCCTAAAGACTTCAATCATTTACTTATTAATCTGTCACGAAGGTCTTAAGAACACATTGCATAATTCTAATGCTTGTTACCTCTTAGTATTACATATAGTTTGCAAGATAGAACACTCTGCTTGACCAACAGAAAACTTTGCCCTCATTAATTATAAAAGAAATGGAATAGTAATACCAAGAGTAATTTGCTGCCTATATAATGTTTTAGTGTTTATTGTACCATCAGTAGTATCAAACATTGAAAATTACTGNAGGGGCTGGAGAGGTGGCTCAGAGGTTAAGAGCACTGACTGTTCTTCCAGAGGTCTTGAGTTCAATTCCCAGCAACCACATGGTGGCTCACAACCATTTGTAATGAGACCTGACGCCCTCTTCTGGCGTGCAGGCAGAACACTGTATACATAATAAATAAATAAATATTAAAAAAAAAAAGAAAGAAAATTACTGAAGCCTGCTGTAGTGGTGCATGCCTTTAATCCTAGAACTCGGGAGGCAGAGGCAGGCAGATCTCTTAACTTTGAGGCCATCCTGGTCTACAGAGCGAGTTCCAGGACAGCCAGAGCTACGCAGGGAAACTGTTTNGAAAAACCAAAAGAAAAAAAAGTTACTTAAGTACCTTAAAGCAGAATTTTAATTGCATATGAATAAATTTTTTTTTCATTTGAAACATTTTCCCATATATTGCATTTGATAATTTCAGTTATAAATTATTATAAGACCCACATATCCTAAATTCACTTAGAAATATCAGTATAAAATAAATTTTAATTCTTGTGCTTTAGATATATTGAATAAAAATATTTTTATAGATTATTAAAAGAAACAGTTTTAAAGACTATAATAGGGATACATTCAGTGTATTCACTTAGGTTTTCAAAAGTAGAATATATAACTACATGAAGCTATGCAAGACCTTAGATGTGCATGCAAAGATTTAAGTAGATGTCTACTTATCTAAAAGATTAAAATGAAATGTACCATTCAGTATATTTAGAATNCCTAACTATTTTGTGAGAAGTCAGTTTTTCAAATACAATTTTCTGTCTTCTACATGTCATGTTTGTGTTACCTTTATTAGAAAGTGAGCATATGTCCTTTTTTTATTGGAAAAAATAAATAGTATCTTAAATGCGGATGTATAAAATTTGCAGTTTCCAAAATGGTTCAGATAAAACATTTTGGAGCATATAGGGGTTGAAACAAGGTCTCATGGGATAACCCAGGTTGGCCTTGAACTTGTACACCCTTCTGCCTCTGCCTCCCAAATGCTGAGATGCAGCTGTCAGTGTGATTCAGTGGTAACTTTTGATAGGTTCGTGAAAGTTATCCATTGCCCAAGAGGCCAGTGTTTGGTTGACAGATATTGCCTACACCTCAAGCACAGGTTTTTGTCACACCCACAGGCTTCCTGACTATGTGTGTTTGTTAGAATTCTATATTGTTTCAGGAAGGAAATGTTTTGTTTTTTTCCCTTTTGGTTATTTAACTCATCATAATTGAATTACTATTTCATACCTTTAGGCTTCACGAAAACCTCGTGAGGAACGAGATGTGTCTCAATGTGAAAGTGTTGCTTCCACTGTTTCTGCTCAGGAGGATGAAGATATTGAAGCCTCCAATGAAGAGGAAAATCCAGAAGATAGTGAAGGTATCTCAGAATATTAAATTGTGTCGTGACTTCTGTTATCTCAAATATGAAATTCTAGTTTAGTCATTGATTGTGGAGGAATTGTGTCACTGAAGAAATAGTGTTTCAGTGCTTTCATGGCCTAGGTTTGAAAACAGTACATTTATCCATTTGATCAACAAGTATTTATTTCTGTGTACTTAAGATTGTTCAGTTGGTACAACCAGAAGAGCTTGACAGTGACTCTCCTGATTTACATGCTAAGTCTTTGCTTGCCTCTGTGTGTATCATTGCCAAATTTACTTACTCAGTTANTAACGTAAGTTAACAACTTATGTTACAAAGAGGTTGACTTCTTTCATATTTTAAGATTTCATACTTACCGTTTCATGTTTCAAGTCTGATTACATTAGAACTCTGAGCAGAAATAACATTCACCTAAGAAACCAAGGGACAGTTGCTTAAGTGGATTGACTCAGCTTCCTGAAGTGTGGAAATTGGATGTTTTCTAGTTATTAGAAAAACAAAGGCACAAATCATTTATTTCAGTTTATGTTACTATTCACCATTCTGTGTAAATTTCCTTTGTATATTGAGTGTTTCTGCTGTGAAGATGCTTAGAATATTATTTGGTATATGCCCACTTTATTTCCTTTTGTTTTCTTTTTAATTAGAGCTTAATCTGTGTATAATTTGAGTTGGTGTTTTCCTTGTCAGCTCTTATATTTTATATAAGCTTAGGAAACTCTGTATGCTAAAGTTTTAGAAATACTGATTTTATTTTTTTCTGTAAATCATAATTGTCTTTAACCTTAAAATTGTAAACTTGAAAGGGGTTTTAGTTTTTTATAGTAGTAAGTCAACTTTTTCTCCGTCATTTCTTTTTTTGTGAGAAGTGAGGCAATTAATACAAGTATAAAGAGAGTACTGGAGCAAGCTCACCCTTAGAGGAGCCCCGGGAGTCAGGACTGAGAATGGCACAGGGCAGCTTGATNTGTTCGTGGTACTTCCGGGGCTCATAAGCATCAGTCACTCTCTAATGGGAACTCTATTTTCACAGCTGTGTGTCTGTTAACTACTATTCCCTGTGGTTGCAAATGTGAATAAAACCTTACTAATTTCAGTTATTTGCAGTTACCATGTTTAAAAAACAAGAAATGTTACCTTTAATATCTTGAGTGTTAGAAACCATGTCAACCTAACTTCTATTAAACTATAGTTTTGTAATCATTCTATTTTATTATTAATTTTTTATTGTGCCTAATTTTTAAATTGAACTTTACCATAGCTATGAATGTATGGGAAAATACCAGTATATACCAGAGCCAGTATTACCTGAAGTTTTAGAAATTTGCTGGGGATCTTGAACAGTACTTCTTGTGGAAAAGAGGACAGCTGTATTAATCTGGGTTACCATAGTAAAGTAGTATACATTGAGTGGATTAAACTACAGACATGTTGTTTTTACAGTTCTGGAGGTTAGAAGTTCAAAGTCAAGGTGCTAGCAGAGCTCCTTCTGATGAGATCTCTCTTCCTGGCTTATAGACTGGCTACCTGCTGCCTTATTTTGCCCTCTCATAGCCTTTATGTGTGCATTCCTGGCATTGCTTTCTCTGAACAACAGCCCACCCTTATGACCTCTTTTAACCTCAGTTATTTGTGTAAAGCAGATGCAGTCTGCTTCATCTCACATGCTGTCACATTGAAGGTTAGGAGTTCAACACTGGCCTTGTGAGGAGGGAACACAGTTCAGTCCANAGTAAAGCCCAAGCCTAGTTTCATACCTTTTTTAATCCATGGGCAAGATGGAAGATTTCTACCCTGCAAAGGCCCAAAATCAAAACAAAACTTTTCCCTTTTGCGTGTTTTTTTTCTTTCTACTTTTAGTGTGAACGCTTTTTTTTCTTTCTTTCTTTTACCTGGAACTGTGAAAATAAGATAGTGTGTGAGTTTGATCTGACGTTCATGCTATGGGCATCCTGTGCCATCTACGGTAGTCTCTTCATAATAGAAACACACTTGTCCAAAGAGTTCCAGGCTCTATTCTCACTTCTTTTTAGCTCAGCTTCTTTTGCACAGTATCCTAGAGAATAAACTTACTGGAGTTTATGTGACCTGTGACCTCATGTTTCCTGCTGACCCTCAAGGGGTGCCATTGATGCGCTCACTGTATTATGTGTGCCATTGATGCACTCACTGTATTATGTGTGCCATTGATGCACTCACTGTATTATGTGTGCCATTGATGCGCTCACTGTATTATGTATGCCATTGATGCACTCACTGTATTATGTGGCAAGGTTCTTGTGAGTAGGACATTAAAGGCAGCTGATTGTAGACAAGTTAATTCCTGTCTATGTTTTTCTAAATTATCCAACTGAATATTTATCTAGGGTGAGAAGAGTCAAATCTGGAAAACTGAATTTCACTAAAATCTGGACTTACTCTTAGATTCTTGTTCTAAGTCATTAAGGCTCGCCCATTTATTTCCTTAGTTTTAGAAAGAAAAGGTTTGTTTAGCTGGTGCTTTGGAAAGTACTAGCTAGTTTTCTGTAGTTTGGAAGAAGATACCTGAGAAAGGGCATATTTTGGAGTCTTTTAATGTTTTTAGGATAAGTAAATTATTAACTTTCCTCATTGTATAATCAAAACTAAAGGTCAAGCCAGGCCTTTTGGTATCTTTTTATCATTTTGTTATCTGACTTGGCAATTGCTGCCATTTATTAAGCTTTACCTGAACTCTAGCTCATTCATCTAACTTTTAATAGTTTCACTTGTGTACCTAAAGGCCACTTCAAAGTTGATGTCCAGGGCACATGCTATAGTCCCACTAACAGGCTGCTCTTTCTCACCATGCGAACCTGTGTCAGTCACTTGACTAAAATTCTCTTATCCCCCATACAGTCCGTCAACAAATAGTACCTGCTCTGTTTTACATATGCTCTGAATATGCAGTCAGGTCTCCTTATTCCCATTGCTGGTCTCTCCTTTGTGGTATTTCTTGTTTGAGTTCCTTGGTTCTTTTGGTTGCATTTTGTTGTTGTTGTTGTTTGTTTGTTTTCTACCCAGAAGC
This sequence comes from Neotoma lepida, assembly GCA_001675575.1. Lineage (NCBI taxonomy): Eukaryota > Metazoa > Chordata > Mammalia > Rodentia > Cricetidae > Neotoma > Neotoma lepida. The sequence continues at coordinate 412,799 of LZPO01107898.1, forward strand.
CGGGTTTCTCCTTGTAAAATGTAAGTGCAGCCGAACTTATTCTCTATTCCAAAGTCTGAAACACTTCTCCATTTCCTCAAGAATAAAAGCCCAAGGCTTTCTTGGTGACTGATATGACTACATAAGTTTACTATTGTGCCTTTATGAGCTTTTTGTNGATTGTATTTATTTGTTCTCTGCTCCAACCACACTCTCCACCTNTTGTTTCTGAGCAAAACAGTCCCATTCTGAGCCTTGACACTTTCTGAAAGCTGCACATGAATTCTCCCAGATCTGCCCAGAGTCCACTTTTTCCCTTCCTTTAGTCCTTTTCAGGATATTTCTGTACCCTTTATAGTCCTCCCTCTCACTGCTTATTTGGTTTATATTGTCACCGCACCTATTATCATGTAGTATACTTAAAATATTTGTTATTCATTGTCTGTTTTACACTAGAATGTAGGCTCCACGAGGATGTGTAATTTGTGGGTGTTCGAGAGATGGCTCAGTGGTTAAAAACACTTTGTGCCCTTTCAGAAGAACCAAGTTTGGTTCCCAGCACTCAGATGGTGGCTCACAATCATCTCTAGTAACTCCAGTTCTAGGGGATCTGATGCACTCTTCTGGCCTCCTTGGGCATGTGGTATATACACATAAACACAGGCAAAACACACATACATATAAAAGAAAAAAGAAAAAAATTTAAAAAATATATAATTTGATTTATTTTCAGTGCTGTGTCTCCAATACCTTAAAAAACTCTGTGCACATACTACATATTTGGATAAATGAATAACTGATTTTCTAGTTTTAAAAATATTCTGTTAAAAATGTTTATTCACAGATGGTCATATAATATTCATTTTTCTATTCCAACAAGATAATTTTGTCCTAGTTAGTGTTTCTATTGCTGTGATAAGCACAATGACCAAAAGCAACTTGAGGAGAAAAGGGTTTACTCCATCTTCCAACTCTGAGGTCACATTCTATCACTGATGGAAATTAAGGCAGGAACTCAAAGTACGAATCTGGAGACAGAAACTGAAGCAGAAGCCCTGGAGGAGTGCTGTTTGCAGGCTTGCTCAGGTTAAATGTTTACAACTTTATTCTGCTCCCTAGACCACATGCCCAGGGATGGCGCACCCACAGTGAGTTGGGTCCTCCCATGTCAGTAACCTGTCAAGAAAATGCCTCACAGGCATGCGTNCAGGCCAGTCGTATGGCGGCACTTTCTCAATTGTGGTTCCCTCTTCTGTGGTAACTCTAGTTTGTGTCAGGTAGGCAAAAAACAAAACCTCAAGCTGGACAAACTGCAAAGTGAACCTGTTTTTCTAAAGATATTTTTGTGTGTTGTCTTATGTTAACTTTTTAACATTAAAAAAAATCTTCCACCAGAATGTGTTATTCATGGAATATTTTTGTTTAGTTTTATTATTCCATTTTTTCTTTGCCTTTAAAATAAACTAGTTTTTTAGACATCTAAAAGAGTTTTTACTTTCAATTTCAGAAGGTCAAGACCATTTGATCTTTTACTTTTTCCCTTTTAGAGCATGTTAGCTTTGCCAGCTATTCTTACTTCCCTGATGTCACCACAGGAGTCAAGTTCATCCTAAACAAGCATGGTTTCTGTCACCACCTGAAACCTGTTTATTATCAGATTTTTATGCTGTATCATTATCTTTAAGGTGCTGAAAATAGTTCTGATACAGAAAGTGCTCACTCTCCTTCACCAGTTGAAGCTGCCAAGCCCAGTGAAGACAGCAGTGAAAATGCTGCTTCTCGAGGAAACACCGAACCTGTGGCTGAGCCTGAGGCCACCACTGACTCTGCACCCTGTGCATCTCCCTCTTCAGCAGTTCCAAGCACAAAACCAGCTGAAAGTGAAAGCGTGGTGGCCCAGGGGACTGACAGCGCCAGTGTGGAGACAGCAGAGCCGATGGAAGTAGACCGTGAGGAGGGCGGTGCTGAAGCCAGTTCTGTTCTGGATCCGCCAGTCGCTCCCAAAGCCGACTCTGTGGACGCAGAAAACACTTCGTCTAAAGGTGAAGGAGATGCCAAAGAAAGAGACTTGGAGAGCACCAGTGAGAAGACAGAGGCTAGAGATGAAGACTTGGTGGTGGCTGAGCAGATGAATATCCAGAGGCCTGAGCCACAGTCAGACAACGACTCCAGTGCCACATGCAGTGCGGATGAGGATGTGGATGGAGAGCCCGAGAGGCAGAGGTGAGACTGGACCTTGTTTCCTCTCTGCTTCCTAACTGCCACAGAGATGGCTACAGAAATGGCTCCTGTACAGATATTGGCAAGCTCCTTGCAGTCCATGGTTTTAATATTGAACAGTTGTGTGTGTGTGTTTTTTTAAATAGTAAAAATGATAAATATCTTCTGTCTGCATTGTTACATGTAGCCTGTGATAGCAGGAGGTGGGGGTTGTTTTTCAGCCAACAGAGATATGAATAAAACCACAGGCAAATGGTGGTGTCTGAGGTTGGCAGCAGTGGTAGGTGGTGAAGAAGGTGGAAATGGACGACCTTGGCTTTAACTCTGGGTTTGTCTAAGTTGGTTTGGCCTCAAAACAAAGTTTGTCTGGCCCAGTGTCATAGATTAAAGAAAGTGTTTTAAGGAGAAATGTCATTGTTGAAATATTTTATTTATTATTACTGTTTTTATTTTTGGGAACAGGCTTTTGTTATGAGGTCAGGTTGGGCTTGAACTTGCTATGTAGTCCTGGCTGGCCTTACATTTGTGGTGCTCCTTCTGTCTTCTAGTATGAGGATTAGATACATGTCTATGAGGAGTTTCTTTTTTCTTTTCTTTCATTTCTGTGCATTGCTGGGGATCAAAGCTGGGGCACTGCACATGCAATGCAAGCACTCTCACTGAGCTATGTCCAGCCCCTGAAACTTTTGGAGACCATAACTTAGGACAANTTAGCAGAAGTTATATTGACTATTTTTGATATTGGTTATATTTTAAATTAGTCATATTTGTGATATAAAATATCAGATATAATGCAAATTGATTATTTAGATTTTGTTTATAAGAAAGGAAGCATGTGTGCCATGGTCAGAAGATAACTTGTGGACTTTGTCTTACACCATGTGGCTTCCAGGGACTGAACTCCGTTCATTAGGCTTAGTGACAAGTGCTTTTCCCTGCAGAGTCATCTCACCAGCCCACAAATTAAAATTTAAGTATTTTTAGTCATTAAAGGCAAACAAATGATAAAATGCATAATAAGTATCAGATTTTTTATAAAGATATTTTATAGAAATAGNTAGTAATTTAATAATTTTAATATCTGAGTGTTCCCTTTTCATCAAAAGATAGGTAATCACTTGTAAGCAGAGATGTTAGATTGTTGCAGATTGTAAAAGTGAAGTAAGACTAAAATATAGTCAGAAATTGGAATACATCCTCCCTCTTTAATGCCATTTTACTTTAAGCCAAAGATGAATGAGCTTATCATCGGGAGCCAGACTCCACACAGAGCTCAGCTTTGTGCATCGTGTGTCCTGGTATCACTGTANATGTTTACATTTTAGTGCTCTAGACTAGCATTGATATAGGTACTGTAATGACTCCTCAAAAGAGTCAAAGTGCTAGAATTTTCATCAGTAAACATTTAAATAAGATGGGGATTTTGTGTAACCATCCATTTGCCGGAAAATGCAGTCATCTAGATCACTCCTCTTTCATCTTATAATAGTCTAGAATTTATTTTATTTGTCCCACTTTTTTTTTAATGTGTGTGTGTGTGTGTGTGTGTGTGTCCGTGTGTCCATGTGTGTGTCCGTGTGTCCATGTTGCATGTGAAGGTGAGAACAACTTTCAGGGATTGAATTCAGGTTGTCTAGTTTGGTGGCAAGCATCTTTATCCTCTGAGTCATCTTGAGGCCCAGCCCCAGTCTTTAACTAGGGTAATATATATGGATTAAAGCAGTATGGCCTTTATTAAAAGGCTTTTTTTCATCTGAAATTAGAATTATCTATATTTTGTGCTGTTAGGTTTGGTAACTAAAAATCAGGATGACAGTGACCTTAGAAAGTGAGCATGTTAAGACAGAGCTGTGATAGTAGTCACTCTGATGGCTTGCAGGTAGTGCTCAGTGGCAGACCATGACATCCTTGGTTTGATCCCCAGCATGACCATCACCAAAGCACGAGAAACTCCCTAGTGAAAACAAAATCATTGTAAAAACATGGTGAATTCTGAATGAAATCCTAAAATCTACAACACTTCTGGGATATTAAAAATTATATTTCTAGTTTTTCACATCTTTAATATCTTTTAAAAATACAATCAGTAAGTTTTTATTTGCATTTTTTTTCTTAACCAGTCCACACATTTAAAAATGTTTATTTTTACCCAGTGACCATTATAACATTGAGAAATATGACCAAGGCTATAAAATACAATACCATTTTATTGTCTGTATCTGTGTAAAAATATATCAAGTTCATATACTGGACATCCTAAACTCATGGGTAGATATTGGAGGCAAGTGAAGTAGTTGTTGTGTGAAATGGCTTGGAGGGACTGTATGAGCAGAGGGACGCATGTCTTCATGAGTCTACTGTGTGGGAGTGCTGGCTCTACATTTTCACTTCTTCATATTTTTAATAAGAAGCCTGAAATTTGGAATTTAGGGAAAAATCCTCAAATTTTAAATGGCAANTGCTTCTTCCCTATGGTCCCAGGAAAACATCCTATAATAGGGAACTTTGTTTTTTTTAATTCTTACAGTTTGTATGTGTGTGTGTGTATGTGTGTATATGTGTGTGTGTGTATGTGTACACAACACTCACGCATAGCACTGTGCACATGGGGA
>LZPO01107898.1:441967-469926 GCA_001675575.1 Neotoma lepida
GAACTCCCTCGGTAGCCCAGGCTGGCCTCAAACTCACAGAGATCCACCTGCCTCTGCCTCCCGAGTGCTGGGATTAAAGGCGTGCGCCACCACCGCCCGGCTCTCAAGAACTTCTAACAACAGTGTGATTAATCATTTATTGGGCACAACTTCCCCTATACATTTGGGGTATTTCGATAACATCCCCCAGCTATGTGTAAAAACAGTCACACAGTCAAAACCTATTTCCCACAACCAGGGTTTGTTCTTCTTTCTCCAGTGTAAACTTAGAGGTCTGCCTTCCTGCAATTACCTTCATTGGCAGGGATTTGGTCAATGTTAAGTGTCCAAGCAAAAGTCTTGAGACATTCTCAGACACCCAAGGACATAGAATTACAATGGTCTGAATTTGCTGATTCACAGCCTTTAGATAGATAGGGAACAATCATGCCCTGGACTCACCTAACCTGCAGATAGGAAAATGCTTCCCCAAGCTAACCTCGCACCAAAATTCTTCGCTCCTTTTACTTTCACTTTGGTTTACTAATCAGCTTATTATCTAACCACACTTAGGAATGCAGTNTTACACACAGATTCCCTTTTTTCCCATCTTAGATTTCCCTAGTTGATTCAAGGTCTCTCTCCCTCTCATTTGACCCTGTTCCCTTTAAGAGTTCGCTGGAGCCTTTACAAGTCACCCCCTCCTTGAGTCATACAGAAAACGTGACAGTCACTGCCTGCTATAAACTNTTACCTGCTTTTATGACTCTGAAATAATTCAAGCCGTGTGACCTTGCTTTGGCTAGAGAATTGCTGATTGTATGTGTATAAANACTGGAAATTTTAGAGACTGAGGGTNGAACTAAGGTAGAACAAAGAGAGAACAGCAGAGAATTGTATGGATATTTAGGCAAGGGAGGAGCTAAGAATGAGATCTGAAAAGAAGCTGCAGACTTAGGAGGAGCTTACTTAGAACAGATGGACTGAAAGAGTGTGGTGTGCGTAGATTTGTTGATACACCCTTAGATAAGTAGATTCATTTGGTATCTGACAGATTAGATTTCTGCTACTTTTAGTGCCTTCCCCGTCTGTGGGAGAAAGTTCCTCGGGGCAGGCACTTGAAAGGCTTGCGTTGCCTAGCACCATTTGTTTAAAAGGCTGTCTTTTCTTTAATGAATATTTTTGTCACCTTGGTCAGAAACCAGCTGACTACAGCTATATGGGTTTATGTCCCAGTCTTCTGTTTCATCTATCTACGTGTCTGTTTTTGAGCCAGTGCCATCCTGTTTGGGCATTCACCCAAAGGGCTTTGTGTAGAAGACTACTATAGAGATACTTCCTCACCCATGTGTATTGTTACTCTTTTCACAATAGCAAAGAAATGGAATCAGCCTAGATGTCCATCGTAAGATGAATGTGGTCCATATACACAATGGAATTTTATTTGGCCACAGAGAAAATTGAAATTAATGCAATTTTCAGGAAGATGTATGGAACTTCAAAATACCACACTTCTAAATTTTTATATATGTGTATTTGTGTAGGAGTGAAGGAAATAGATTCTAGCACACAAGAAAAGGGNCCTATAAAAGGGGAAAATTTAACCAAGAAAATTATATTATAATTAAATCTCAGTAAATGTTATCTATGCTATATTTAAAACCTAAACTGTAATGATTAGTTGAATTAACATTGACATTTATAAGATTTATTTTAAAGTTTTGATTATCCTGTTCAAATTTACTTTTGATTATAGTTCTTCCTCTGATTAGCAAGGCTTCTGAAAATGCCCAGGTATTCTGGATTTATTGTTAATTACCTTAAAAGGGGGACTTTGTGGGTTTCACTTTCTCCTGGGGGCCCTCATGTAAGAAATGAAAAGGAAAAAGGGAAAGGGGGCAGAGAGGTAATGGGATAAAACACCAACAAAAAAGACAGGGTCTCACTCTAGCCCTGGCTGGTCTTGAACTCACTATGTAGCCCATGCTGGCCTTAAGTTCAGACATCCCAGCCCACCTTTGCCTTCTGAGTGCTGGGATTAGAGTACCCCACCATGCCCAGCCAAGTTTCATTTTTATTTTGATGACTTTCATCTTTTATTAGTTCTCATTATGTAAATTTAAATCTTCTTTTTTTTGTTTTGTTGTTGTTGAGGTAGGGTCTCTATGTAGTCCTGGTTGTCTTGGAACTTGCTATCTTGACCAGGCTGGCCTTAAACTCACAGAGACCCTCCTGCATCTGTCTCCTTAGTACTAGGGTTAAAGGTGTACACCCCATACCCAGCCTAACTCTTCTAATATTTTAAGAGAGATATTTTAGATTTAGCTTTGAACATATTTTGGGGCACATGCTTTGGCTTCAAACTCCTTGAATTCTTTTCCTGATTCCACTTCACAAGTGCTAGGATTATAGGCATGTATTGCCAAATCCAGCTGAAATTTCTTTCTGTTTTAAACTAAAATTTAGTGCCTTTCTTGATTATTTTCTATTTGGGAAAATGTTCTATGAGAATTATGATATTATGGGGCAGTAGAGATGGCTCAGAAGCTTAGGGCACTGGCTGCTGTTGCAGAAGACTCAGGTTCATTTCCCAGTCCCCACACGGAGGCTCACAATCTTCTGTAGCTCCAGTATGCACAAGGTGTACATAAACACAAAGGCATACACACATACACATAAAAATAATATGTAAAGACTTTTAAAATATTTTTAAAAGGATTTAAAATTATATATTAGGTATTTCTGATTTTTTCCCCTTTATTTTTTTATATGTATTCATTTTGTGCACTCTGTGTGTATGTGTGTGTGTGTGTGTGTGTGTTTTGCACATACATATATATGGTGTGCATATGTGGAGGTCAGAAGACAACCTGCAGGAATTAGTTCTCTTCTTCCACATACGGAGCTTAGGCACTGAACTCAGGTCTCCTGGCTTGGCTGCCAATACCTTTACACACTCAGCCATCTCACCAGTCCTTTGTGATAGTTTGTGAATTGTGTACAATTTTGAAATCCCTTCCTTCACAGAGCTTTTTATCAAAATTATATTCTCTGTAGAGAATATTCAGTATTATGAATTAACTATGTTATGTCTAATAACTATTTCTTTACTGTTTTGCAAGGTCTGATATGCCGAGCATTACCCAGAGGGAGCCCTCATTCTGACCTCAAAGAAAGGACTGTGCTGTCTGGTTCCATAATGCAGGGTACATTGTGTTTTGCCCTTTTTTNATAAACTGATTCCCTAGCAAGGTAGTTTAATATTAATTTTACAGAATACTAAACCTACTTTTCAAGATATTTTACCCTTTGAAGAATTAAACATTAAGCCTTAATCTTAACTTTTCTCCTAGATACATCATTTATCATTATGTTTTAATTATATTATGCCAGATCTTTTAATATCAAGGCATCTTTATAAGAACCATTTTGAAACTGTAATGAATGATACATTGTTATATTTGAGTAATCCTAAAACATAATGANTGATGAATGCCTACTTGAGGGTCTAGGGTAGAACTTCAGTGGCAGGGCTGTGTAACCATTAGTATTACTTTAACAAGTATGTTTCCCAAACTCTTCCTAAAGGCACACCAAGAGCAACAACTGATAGCTTTGAAGATGGCCTTAAATATCCCAAACAGATTAAAAGGGAAAGCCCTCCTATCCGAGCATTTGAAGGCGCCATTACCAAAGGAAAACCATATGATGGTATCACCACCATCAAAGAAATGGGGCGTTCCATTCATGAGATTCCACGACAAGATATTCTAACTCAGGAAAGCCGAAAAACTCCAGAAGTGGTCCAGAGCACAAGGCCAATAATTGAGGGTTCCATTTCCCAGGTAAATAGATGATGGCTCTTTCTGTCAGCAATTCCACTTATGACTGACATTTATGAAGCACTTTTAAAAATACAACTTACTAGTTCTAGGTAGTTCTTATGTCAGACTTTTTTTTTAAATAATTTATTTTTATTTTATGTGCATTGGTGTTTTGCCTGCATGTGTCTATGTGAGGGTGCCAGATCTTGGAATTACAGACAGTTGTGAGCTGTCATGTGGGTGCTGGGAACTGAACCTAGGTCTTTTAAAAGAGCAGTCAGTGCTCTTAACTACTGAGCCATCTCTCCAGCCCCCAGACTTCTTGGTAGTAAATCTTTCATATACATATCATCAGTTTTTCTTGCACACATAGTTTAAAGTGAATAATTCAGGAGTGTGTATAATTGCCAGGAGCTAGACGTACACCTGAGAAGGAAGAGTATCTACATAACTCTGCTACCTGTAATGTTTGTTTCATTCCCCTTAGGGCACACCAATCAAATTTGACAACAACTCAGGTCAATCAGCTATCAAACACAATGTGAAGTCCTTAATCACAGGGCCTAGCAAACTACCCCGTGGAATGCTGGAAATTGTACCAGAGAACATAAAAGTAGTAGAACGGGGAAAATATGAGGATGTGAAAGCCGGTGAGCCAGTGCGTCCCCGGCACACGTCAGTGGTGAGCTCTGGCCCCTCCGTTCTCAGGTCTACATTTCATGAAGCTCCCAAAGCCCAGCTGAGCCCGGGAATCTATGATGACAGCAGTGCTCGCAGGACCCCTGTGAGTTACCAAAGCACCATATCCAGAGGCTCACCCATGATGAACAGAACTTCTGACGGTATGATTTTTGTTGCAACATTTTTTTTTACCTCTAACAGATAGAAAATACCAAGTCATTAGCTCTAGATTATCTCAAGATCCACAGGTTGTAAGACAAGGGAGACAACATTTTTTTTTACCTCTAACAGATAGAAAATACCAAGTCATTAGCTCTAGATTATCTCAAGATCCACAGGTTGTAAGACAAGGGAGATAGCTCAGTGAGCAAAATTCAATAAAATGCTTACACTGACAAATTGAGTTGGGGAGGGAGGAAGGAGGAGGGCTGATATCTGCTTATAATTCCAGCACTGGGAAGGTGGAAATGTGTTCTCTGGTGCTCGATGGGTATATTTTGATGTCTTACCTGTTAGGCTAGTGGTTCTCAACCTGTGGTTTGTGACNGCTTGTAGGTCACATCAGATATCCTACATATCAGATATTTACATTATGATCCATAACAGTAGCAACATTACACTTCTGAAATAGCAATGAAATAATCTTATGGCTGGGTGTCCACAACATGAGGAACTGTATTAAAGGGTCTCATCATTAGGAAGATTGAGAACCACTGTGTTAGGTCTTGGGCTGGATGGTGAAGATATGAGCAATGTTTTGGGATGGAGTGGCACAGCAGGCAGAAGAAGGGGAACCTGCTAGAGGGAAAAGGACTTGGAATCAGGCAGGATAGACCAGCAAGATTTTATTTTGATATGGAGATTTGTTTGGTTATGGCCATATTTGTACTAGTAGAATTTTAGTTAATAGTTTTATGGTAGCTGGGTGTAATGGTCCAAAGCTACAGTCCCCAGCACTTGGGAGGCAATGAAGAGGCAGAAGCAAGTTTGAGAGCTACAAAGTAAGAGACTATTTGAAAAAACAAACAAAACAGAAGCACTAATGGTACTTATATAATATCATCTGTATATTTTATATCAGTGAGTTACTCCTTTAAAAATGTATAAAGTATGTGGGGTTTAATCTCCAGCTCTGCAGAAATAAATGAGTAAAGGTATTAAGTGGGGTTGAAGAGAAGCTTCTGCTGTTAAGAGCACTGGTTACTCTTCCAGAGGAACCAGGTTCAGTTCCCAGCACCCACATGGCACTTAACAGCCACCTGTGTGGATCTGAGAGAATCTGACACTCTCTTCTGGCTTTCACGGACACTGCATATATGTGGTGCATAGACACACTGCAGGGCAAAATGCCAACACATAATTTTTTTTAAAAAGGAAAAGAGTTTTTTTTTGTTTTTTTGTTTTTTTAAGAGAAACTAAGTAACATGGCTAATGTAGTACACTTTATGATACCCAGAAATCTCCACAAAGAGGTTGATGCAAAGTGTATGGATGTGGTAGGTGTGCAGGAACCAGTCTAATCACAGTAACAAGTGTGTGTGGGGTGCAAATGGATGTGTACGAGGTAAAGAATCACTGAAAAGCAGACTGAAGGAAAAGATTAGGCTAACTTATGATTGATAGGTAGCAAGGAGGTTAGGAAACACAAGGAGGGGAGAATTTGAGATTTGCTTCATGTGGGGCCCAAATAGATGTGTTTTGTCTTAGAATTTAGGTGTTAGTATCACTTAGGAATACAATCATTTATGGAATTTAGAGATTATTGAACTTCATGACTTTCGTAATCTTAATGTGAGGTGCTTCAGAATTGCTGCTGTGCTCCNAAAGGTCACAGCACTCTCCTGGTTTCAGGGCTCCTACTAGTTCTTAAACTTGCACATATTACAAGATAGGATTTTACATCCTGGGGCACACGTTGAAGTTTTCTCAAGGATTTGTGGCATTGACCTTTGTTACTGCTGTAACAGTTTCTTCCAGCAAGTCTACCAGTCATGAAAGGAAATCAACTCTGACCCCAACCCAAAGAGAAAGTATACCAGCCAAGTCTCCGGTGCCCGGGGTGGATCCTGTCATGAGTCACAGCCCATTTGATCCACATCATCGTAGTAGTGCTGCAGGAGAGGTTTATCGGGGTCCCTTTCCCCCGCATTTGGACCCAGCCATGCCCTTTCATAGGACTTTGGATCCTGGTAAGCCCAACATTTAATGACAGTTTACAGCAAAGAAATACTGTATCTATATGACTGTATGTTAATTACACCATAGTGTTCCGATTGAAGGCCAGTGCCTTTTCTTAAACTACTGACTGAAGCTCACCATTGCTTCTGTTATGAGAGAAATTCCCAGGCTTGTTAGCTTTGTTTTTTTGTTTTTTAATGAAGCTATAATTTAAAGAAAATTAAGTGACAAAATCCTTCTAGAAAGCTGGATATTGTGTTGCACACCTTTAGTCCCAGAACTTGGGAGGAGGAAGCAGGTGGATTTCTGTTAGTTCAAGGGTAACCNAGTCTTGGGTGATATCCTGGTTCTTACAGGAGTTTTTATTACCAGGTTGTCACATTAAAAGGCAGAAAAGCTAGGCTAGTAAGATGGGTTCTAGTGGGGTAAAGTGGCTTGCTTGCCAACAACCTATGGAACCCACACAGTGAAAGGTAAAATAAACTCCCGCAGGTTGTCCTCCGACCAAGTCCACATCATGGCAGGTACGAACACCTGCACATAAATCTCTGTACACACAAAGTAAACAAAGTTTTTTTATGCAAAAAGAGCCCAAGAGTTACTTAAATTTTGTGATAGCTAAAAACCTATGGGAATATTTTATCTGAAAACTCTGCTGTTGGCAGATTGTTACTTAAGCCTAATCCTGATCCAGAGATCACAGACCAGCTTAGAATAGTTCATTCCACTTAAGCTTTTGACTTAGCAATGGTGTGAACCCAAAAGGTAGTCAGTAGCAACTTTACTTTTTAATTGTACACTTCCATCTTTTCTGGGTCTAGTAGCCCCTCAATTATGAGTGGAAACAATTGATGGGTACAGTGTGCAGTGCTACTAAGTGTAAGATGTGGGTTAATATATTCAATGCACTTCTAGCTTCTGGAAACCTGCACTGTTATGGGCTTAGTGGGATATAACCCCATTGTGATTTGCAGAACACCTGTGCTGAGGAGAGGGTCACACTTCACTGACAGTGACTGGATGACAGTTAAATTANTGGTCTAGAAAACTTATCCGTGGTGTTTGCTTTCTTTAGGGAGAACATGTACATATGAATGGTTCCCTTAACTCTCAGACAAAGCTTTTTATGATTGTTCAGTGTCTGTCATAGACCTTTGTTTAGTAGCCCTTTCATCTTACTGTCCTTTTTTCCATCTGAGCTAGATTATAAATGGTTTTGAGGATAGAGACTTTATCTTCTACGTATCCCGTGTCGTGCTTTTATGCAGGGGCTATTAAAACAATAGCTTCTTGACCAAATCCTGTTCCTGTAGATAAAGTTTCTTAGAATGTGGCCCTAGCCATTTGTTTGTTTTGTCCATAGCTTCTTCTATGGTATAATAACAGTAGCTGTGAGACATACTGTATAGTTCTTAAAACCTAAAATAATTTTCATCTGGCTCTTGACAGAAAAAGTTTGCCATCCTTTTTTTCAAACACATGCATTACTGAATGGTTGTATACAATCATTTTTACCTCTAGAAAAATAAAATTTCTATGTTAGAAATTGTTTTCATATGNACTCTCACTGTTGTGTTGCCAAAAAGGACTTTAATTTTCAACCACAACTCTCATATAATAAAGTGAAAACATAATAAAGTTTCGTGATAATAATTGAAAACAAAACTACTTCAGAAATGTTCAGAATCTGTCCTTCTCCTTTTCCATTACATCTCANGCATTAGAATGAGTTAGGCTTACAGGACTTGGTGGTGTACACCTTTAATTCCAGCACTTGGGAGGCAGAGGCAGGTAGGTAGATCTCTGTGAGTTCAAGGCTAGCCTGGTCGACAGAGCGAGTGCCAGGACAGCCAGAGTTACATAGTGAGACCCTGTCTCAAACAGAACAAAATAAAAACAGGAAGAAGGAGTTAGACTTCCTAGTACTCACGTGTCAGGTCTACAGTGAATCCCTGTACTCCCTGAAGTTCAGTGAACGTGGCTGGTGCACTGCAGTAGGCAGTGTTTCCTCACTGTTCCAGAGGACAACGTTTAGCAGATTAATCTCACACACTCAGTGCCGTTTTTTCTTTCTTTCACTCAACAGCTGCNGCTCTCCTGTTTCAGAGACAGCTCTCACCAACCCCAGGATACCCAAGTCAGTACCAGCTGTATGCAATGGAGAACACACGACAGACAATCCTAAATGATTACATTACCTCACAGCAGATGCAAGTGAATTTGCGCCCTGATGTTGCCAGGGGACTGTCCCCACGTGAGCAGCCACTAGGTCTCCCCTATCCAGCTACAAGAGGTGTGTAGAATTTTTTTCACATTTGCNAGTAATTATTAAATACTTGTTAAATAAATGATGGAAAGACATAAAAGAAGCTTATANTTGTCTCTATAGACTTTTGCCCTTGAAAACAAATAAAGTAATAATAGGAGTTGTAACAGTGAACATTAAAGTAACTAAGCCATATAATTGTAGAAGTGTTTAAAGGTCATGTTTTCTTTACTATGTCCATACCTGAGGTTACTTGTCTAGAGCTCAGTGCTTTCATAGCCTCCTTTAGGTTTAAGGAGGTCTGAAGAGCAATGATAATTTTTTAAACATTTTTATTTATAGTGAATGGAAATTATCATTGTATTGTAAAGAGACAAAATGGAAAGACCATGTATGCTTCTGGAGTTAGGTGTCAGTTTGCAGTAATGCCTAACATGAACTGTTTTTGTCTTTTGGACAGGAATCATTGACTTGACCAATATGCCTCCAACAATTTTAGTGCCTCATGCTGGGGGAGCGAGCACTCCTCCCATGGACAGAATCACTTACATCCCTGGTACACAGATTACTTTTCCTCCCAGGCCATACAATGCTGCCTCTTTGTCTCCAGGTGAGATGCTCCAAGCTAACATATCTGGCTTGTTCTAAATGAAAAAGAAGCAAGGGTTGCAGAAAAATAAGTCAATGATTTTTCTAGGGAGAGCATATACATATTTAAAATAATGCCCTCTATTTCTCAGACAAAATTGTTTAAAAAATTTATACATCTCTAACAAGACCAAGACACTTTAGTTTTTCTGCAGTAGTTTGCAGAGGAATTCTGAGCCTCTTTCTTCCATTCCGCTCTTCATGTAACATATGCCTGTAACTAGATACTCCACAAATACCCGAGCTGCTTATATGTGCTCCATTTGCTATCTGAGACTCTTCAAATAAACTTCATAACATTGGTATTTGAAGCTTGTTGACTCTTTTTGGTCATTTACAGATTTAACATGCTAGATTGACAGTTTTGTCTTGACGTTGCAGATTCATGTTTTACAGGACACCCAACACACCTTACAGCAGCTGCAAGTGCTGAGAGGGATCGAGAGCGCGAAAGGGAGAAGGAGCGTGAGCGGGAACGGGAGCGGGAACGGGAGCGGGAACGCGAACGGGAACGCGAACGGGAACGGGAGCGGGAAAGGATGTCTGCTAATTCCTCTGATCTCTACCTACGACCAGGTCAGTGAGAAGCTTTGCCCTTCCCTTAGGCTACAGGTCGTGGTGATTTCTTGTGAGGCATTATGTTTTATTATTCTAAGGAGGCAAACAAAAATTGTAAGATGGAAAGTTAGTATATGTAAAATATAAGCAAAAGTGCTATAGAAGCTGGAAGGGACTTTGCAGGACAAAAGTGTCAATTTGATTGGGCCCAAGCAACATGGGTCTTCAGTTGCTCCTGGAAATTCTGGGTATGAGGCTCTTGAAGACAAAAGAACAGCCCAAACTCTAGTTTAAAGGGGAAATTGGAAAATATGGTTAGAAGGAGATGTGGCATCTTGAATACAGTGCTTACAGTGAATCACTGTTTAGGAGGTCAGTCATGTGACCAGTGGCGTGGGGTGTGTTAGAACCCTGTGCTGTTCAANGAATAGTCTCAGGAATTCATGTATGTGCCAGTGGTGGTGTCAAACGTTCAGACACAGAGAATGGCCAGAAAGGAACTGCTGAGAAGAACATAGAAGCAGAATAAAGGGAGTTGACAATAACTTGATAGGTTAAAAATTAAGATTGAGCTGCAAATTAAAATCCCGCTGAGATCAACCTTCTGGCACATGTCTATAACCCAATGTCTTTGTTGAGGTTTTATTGCTGTGAAGAGACACTAGGACCATGGCAAATCTTATAAAGGAAAAGGGAAAAAAGCCACTTAACTGGGGCTGGCTTACAGGTTCAGAAGTTGATAGTCCTTTGTCATCATGGCAGGAAGCATGGCAGGCAGCATGCAGAGAGAATGACACCAAGTGTGGCTTGAGCTTCTGAAACCTCAAAGTCCACCCTTTGTGACACACTTCCTCTAACAAGGCCATAAGTACTCAAACAAAAACACACCTCCTAATTCCCTTTGAGTCTTTGAGGGCCACTTTCATTCAAACTACCACACTTAAGCGGAGGTAGCAGGAGTTGTACATTTGCTATCAGCCTGGCATTCATAACAAGCTCCTGTCTCATAGTAAAGAAGAGTAGGACGTGTGTGTGTGTGTATGTGTGTGTGTTGGGAGGGGCTGTTGGGGGTTGGGGAGTGGAGTTTAAAGTGACACAGCATGAAAAATGACAAGATCACAATCAGGGAGAACAAACAGTATTTTTATTTTGGATATATTTAATTTTACAGATATTTGAGCCATTTCTCTTTATCCCTGTTACATTTGTCTTTCTCAATTATTTTAATCAAATAAGACCATTTCCTGGGTCCATAAGTCAGATACACTGATGTGACACTCAAGAACACAGACTCATCTACAAGTGTTGGAACCCTGGTCAAGAGGTTTCTATGGGCAAGTGTTAGAGAAGAGTCAGTCTCTAGNCGCCATCCAAAGGGCAAAGTAGGTGTAGGCAAAAGGAAAGCAGATAATGGGTGCACAGATAGGTACAGAAATGAAGATACAATGGCAAGAGTGTGTCGAGTTCATATGTTAATGAAACCATTGGTAATGTCAGCAGGTAGAAGCTGATCATCACACTTGATCCAGTCATATTATTCCTGATGACTTATGTGGTTTGCAGTCAGTGTGGTTGCAAACCTGAAATGCATTTAAATATTATTTAATATTTAATATAAATATTACTTATACAGTTAAATATTTATACTTAGAAAAATCCCTTAAAAACCCTTAAAAATGCCTGTAATGCATAAATTATGTGGTAATACCATAATACTGTGTTCATGTAGATTATATAAAGTCAAATTCAAATGATACAGAATTTTGGTAGGAGCTAGGTCTTAAACAACATGTTGATCCCACTGATTTGCAAAGTGACAGGTAAAAACATCAAAATACTATTTTTTCATTAGATANTGAATTGACCTTTTCCATGTAGCAGCTTCATAAATACAGACACTGATATATGACAGATGCCATGTAAATGGGGTCATTCTTGCGCATAAAAAATGTAAAGATTGATTAGCAGTTCCACTTCAAGGAATCGGTTCTATAGAAATATTGATATATGCCAAAGTGTATTCAGAAGGGAGGAAATTGTCACAAAGTCTGGCTGAAGTGGTACTGGCTGTGGGAATAAGTCTGTGCTAAAATGTCTAGCTCTTACACAGGCAAAGAATGAGGTAGAAAGTTGGAGAGAAGAGACAGTACAAGCAAAGGAGAGAAGAAATTGATCAGGGAATTAGAGTTTAAGATTCTCCCAGCTCTGCTATAAGAGAGTTACAGCTAAGTGAGTAAAACTCTCCAACCTCGAAGAAGGGTAGCTATGGAAGACAAACTTTTGGGGAGGGTACTGTGAATGTTCCATCTCACAAGAGAAAGCTTGCTGCAACCAATGTAATTGTTAAGTAGAAGTAGACCAGGGAGCAGGGTGGGTAAGATAGCTCAGTTGGTAAAGTGCTTGCCGAACAAGCGTGGCAACGTGAGTTTGGTTCCCAAACCATGTAAAAAACACTGGGTGTGGTGCCACGTACTTGTAATAGCAGTGCTGGAGAGGTTTAAGACAGTTGGATCCCTGGTGTTCACTNGTCAGCTTGCCTACCCAATCTCTAGATTTTAAGCCAGTGAGAGACTCTCTTAAAAAACAAGGTGGAAAGTACCTGAAGATGACAGGGATTGATCTCTGGCTATACACACGCGTGTATGTACACATAAAAAGGCAAAACAGGAAGAACCATGATTGAGTGCAGGAACCCCACGCTGTAATGCAGCCTCTGTATGTTTCCTTTTGTGACAGACAGAAAGTCGTTTGATTTGGGAGAGCATTCTAAACGTAGCAGAATTTGCAGCAGTCTGCAGGATTAGCGTCTGAGATGTGTAGCACTTCCTTGTTGGTTCTTCTCTTTCCTCTCTGGAATCTAGATTGAAACACCTAACAAAAATGGAAATGACAGTAAATGACAGCTGAGATTTTGTTTAATTT
Source organism: Neotoma lepida (assembly GCA_001675575.1). Taxonomy (NCBI): domain Eukaryota; kingdom Metazoa; phylum Chordata; class Mammalia; order Rodentia; family Cricetidae; genus Neotoma; species Neotoma lepida. The sequence goes on from LZPO01107898.1 coordinate 455,024, forward strand.
TTGTTGGGTTTTATTGTATCTTTATTGAGAAACTTAGAATCCATTTCTAGAAAGTATGGTATCAAGTTTCTTATTCTCATTTTCTATTTAGTAATACTAGGAATTAAAAATTCTATAACTTTGCTGCCTTTATTTCTGTAGCTGCTTCTTTTGGATTATCAGTGTTCCTTTTTCTTTTACCTCTTCAGGCTCAGAACAGCCAGGCCGACCTGGCAGCCATGGATATGTTCGCTCCCCTTCCCCTTCAGTAAGAGCTCAGGAGACCATGTTGCAACAGAGACCCAGTGTTTTCCAGGGAACCAATGGAACCAGTGTAATCACACCTTTGGATCCAACTGCTCAGCTACGAATCATGTCAGTCTTTTGTACTCTCAAACATTTTGACCAAAATAATTATTTATCTTGCATGTGTCTTTTTATTTTAATTTACATTTTTTGATAANTGTGTGTGCACGCGCAGGTCACACAACTTGTGGGTTCTGTTTTTTCTTTTTACCCTGTGGTCCTGGGGATTGAACTCAGGTTGTGAGCCGTGGCAACAAGTGCCTTTACCTGCTGAGCCGTAGTGGTTTTTAAACCACTGACTGAAATAGTCAAAGCTTTTCTATTTGCTTTTTTAAAATGTAATTTGTTCTTTCATTTCCCCACCCCCAACAAATATTATTCCCTTAAGTACCTTTATTTTACTTTGTTTACAGGCCACTGCCTGCTGGGGGCCCTTCAATAAGCCAAGGCCTGCCAGCCTCCCGTTACAACACTGCTGCGGATGCCCTGGCTGCTCTTGTGGACGCTGCAGCTTCTGCACCCCAGATGGATGTTTCCAAAACAAAAGAGAGTAAGCATGAAGCCGCCAGGTTAGAAGAAAATGTGAGAAGCAGGTCAGCAGCAGTTAGTGAGCAGCAGCAGCTAGAGCAGAGAACCCTGGAGGTGGAGAAGAGACCTGTGCAGTGTGTGTGCACTTCTGCAGCCCTTCCGAGTGGCAAGCCCCAGCCTCATGCCTCAGTAGTGTATTCTGAGGCTGGGAAAGATAAAGGGCCTCCTCCAAAATCCAGATATGAGGAAGAGCTAAGGACCCGAGGGAAGACTACCATTACTGCAGCTAACTTCATAGACGTGATCATCACCCGGCAAATTGCCTCGGACAAGGATGCGAGGGAACGTGGCTCTCAAAGTTCAGACTCTTCTAGTAGCTGTATGTATCTCAATCTGAGTTTCACAATGTGATATCTGAGTAAAGAATTACTTTATTCTTTAGGTAAAGCACGGCCTGGTATGAAACAATCCTAATGCTTGACAGCAATAGGAGAGAAAGTATTGTGGGTGCAAAAATGTATCTTCTAATATTCTTATGACTTACATATTCCCATGTCCTAAGTATAAGCCCNTCAATATATTATCTAGGAAAAAAACTGTAGAATTAGAAGTGGCTAGATGGAAAATAGAGCCTCTCAAGGTATTTAGGCATCTGAAAAGTAATGGGAATATCTTCAAGATCTGTGCTCCCACAGTGTATTCTCTGAGAAATTGTTTGCTAGGTTCACTGATCTCCCAAAGCCTCCTATGTCCTTTTTCTAAAGTAGTGGGTTTTTTTGTTTTTGTTTTTTAAGTGAGCCTATTAGTGACTGGTATTCACTTTGTATCTTTCTTGAGAATTGGATTTTGATTCAATCTGGCTAGTCACTGTGATGTTTTCTCTGCAAGTAAGTATCAAAATAATACAGAAAAATTCTTTTTAAAATTTCTTAGGGGTGATAAGATGGCTCAGCAGNTAAAGGTACTGACCACTAAATATCTGATGATCTGAACCCCGTNGTGGAAGGAGAGAACTGACCATGCCATCAGTTGACCTTCACATGTGTGCAGGGATAATGGCTTTCCATCCACAGGAGTAAATATATAAATGAAAAAATACAATTTAATTTGTTTCTTAGTTATGACNTAAATATATAGACCTAATATATATGACCTAAATATATATAGAATTTTAGAGAAAACAAGCATACTTAAATTAGCAGTTGTGATACTGGAAGCAGTTTAATCATGCAGTCATTTTTTTAGTATCTCCATTAAGGAAATTCAGTAGCACTGGAATAGAGTGCGGTTCTTATCCACTTAGGTAATTACAGGTTGTTGGTAAAATTTTCACAGAGAAGTGGCATTGGGAATAAATTGTAGAAGAAATGCTTCCTTTAACCTGGAATTAAGGAAGTTTACAACATAGGTTTTCAACATTTGAAATCTGCTAGCTCAGGGAGAACAGCAATGCAGGGCATCTTTGGGCGGGCAGTCATGGATTAAGTCCGTTGTAGTCAGCGCACATACCAAACTTCGCTTTAGGAGTTTGTTTTTCAGCAGTCTGAAAACAGAAAGCCCAAGTTCTTAGATCTTCATATTCCTACTTTTGAGTGCATTTATCTTTTCTATCACTGGCAACATCCGGCATGATACATAGGCTCGTAACAACTACTCACTGTCATTTTCAGTGTGACTCTTGAGAGCCTCCCTCATCCTTCACCTTGCATCCTAATCTTCAAGAGCAACATGAATATAATTTGCAGTTACACTGTATCTGACAGAACACTGTCAGTTCTTGTCATTTAAGATGTTAGTTCATAACCATTGATGGGTAACAGTAAATACAAAACCTTCAAGTCAGAAAGTTACTTACAACATTGTGGTTTATTTTAGCTCCTAAGCATTGATTTCCATGGCAGGTGGGAGGTATGTAGAGATGTTTGTTTGAATAGTAAGAGCAGTATGCGGTGGCCAACTAGTTCACTTATGCCTGTGTTCAGCCAAGGTCGTAACCTTGACTCAGGCTCTGGTACAGACTGTAGATGGCCTCTAACAGGAGAAATTTCTTACCAAGTTCTACCTGACTCTCCCCAAATCTCAGCTCTAAAGCATGGCGGGTTTGTAGAAAGCTGCCACGCCCTACATCTGCAGAGTCCATCAGTTTCCTTGAGAGCTCTATGTGTCTTAGAGGGGTCTGTGTGGACATCCTCCGGATTGGTTGATACTCTCCCNCTCTTTGAAGTAATTTCCTCCACATATTTCCTACCACTCCTCTTCACTTTACAGTGTAATACCTGAGTTATTTGAGAAACTCATTATAGCATTTTCTAAGCAATAACTTAGTCTTGGGGCAGTGAAGTAGCTTTATGGCCTGTTTGTTAAGGTCAGATTGCCCCACAAAAATGGAATTATTGGAATCAGTTAATGGTTGAGATCTACTCCTCACTTAACTCATTAAACTCCTTTGATGAATGTTAGCCTGTGGTTTCTTTTCAAGCTCCCAGGGGCTTATCCCAAATCTTAATTCCGCTTCATCTCATGCTTAAAGAACCTACAACCTATTGAGATTAGGAGCACAGAGGCACCTTTAATAGTCTGTTGGGTTTGATTAAGTTTTATTCCTAGTATAGAATGCTATTGGACATTCTTTAGCAGAATAGAACAACTAAAATATGCAAATAGCTTTGAAGAACTTGGACTTTTGAACCTTTCCATGGATTTATTTTAAAATGAGGTTCTTTTCTTAAAGTGTCTTCTCATAGGTATGAAGCACCTAGTGATGCTATTGAGGTGATAAGTCCTGCCAGCTCCCCTGCACCACCCCAGGACAAGCCACAGGCCTATCAGCCCGAGATGGCTAAACAAGCAGAAAGTACGTCTGTTTTGCCGTTTCCGTGTCTTGTGTTTGCATTAACATTTGCTTCTCATTACCGGTCTAGGCCGTGGTAAGAACATCTTGTTGCTGGTTAGTCTGCTTTAGAAACATTTAGAGCCGTACTAACAAATTTCACCTTTTACACTATTATTGGTTACTCTTTTGTTTACAGTTTAGTGAAAATAAATGCACTGGGGCTGGGGAGGTGTCTGTAGGTAAAGTAACTGCTGCACAAGCTTGAGGACCTGAATTTGGATACCTAGAAGAACCTCATGAAAAAACTGGGCATAGCAGTGAGTCTTGTAACCCCAGCATGGAGGAAGAGGTGCAGGGAGCACAAACAATGGATCCGAAAGCTCACTGGCTAGGCAGTTTTGCTGAATCCATGAGCTTCAGGTTCACTGACAGCCTTGTGTCAAAAACTAAAAATCAAGGTAGAGAGCAATAGAGGAAAGACACGACATTAACCTCTGGCCTGCACATTCACACATACATGCACATAGTCACTCTAACAAGTACATGCAAGCATGCGCGCGCGCGCGCGCACACACACACACACACACACACACACACACACACAGGAAAATGGCTGGTGGCTCTGCCCACCTTTTTTGGGAGTGGGGGTGTTTTCGAGACAAGGTTTCTCTGTGTAGCCCTGGCTGTCCAGGATCTCACTCTGTAGATCAGGCTGGCCTCAAATGCACAGAGATCTGCCTGCCTCTGCCTCCTGATTGCTGAGATTAAAGGTGTGCACCACCACCACCACCGGCGCTTTGCCAACTTCTACACTCATATTTTACTCTATATCAGTGGATATTTTTTGCTTCAAGATATAAAAACAAAAATTAGGTATAGAGGTGCATATCACATCCTTTTCTTATATTCTTCTGAGTTATTAATACTTGATACTGACTCAGGGGCAGAGACATCCCTGGTATAATGTATCTACTTGCTGTCTATTAGATGAGCCCACTCGGCAGTATGAAGGACCACTGCATCACTATCGGTCACAGCAGGAGTCACCATCTCCACAGCAGCAGCCACCATTGTCCTCATCGTCCCAGGCAGAAGGAATGGGGCAGGTGCCCAGGACCCATCGACTGATCACACTTGCCGATCACATCTGTGTAAGCCTTTTCCTACTTCTATTATTATTTTTTAATCATGCAGAAAGCAGTTTTTTTTTTTTTAAACAAAATCGTAGCAAAGATATTCATGTTAATTGGCATGGGGCACTAGGAGTCTGATTCAGGATGACTGCTATGAGTTCAAGGCTCTTTTGTGCTCAGAATGAAATTCTATCTCAAAAAGAAGACAAAACAAAAAGTTCAGTTTACACCACTCTCTTGGGTAGTGAGCTAATGACCTTCACCACTTACTCCTCTTTTCATTCACAGCAAATTATCACACAAGATTTTGCTAGAANTCAAGTTTCCTCACAGCCTCCTACTTCAACATTCCAAACTTCACCATCTGCTTTGGCATCCACACCTGTAAGAGCTAAAACATCAAGTCGCTACAGCCCAGAGTCCCAGTCTCAGACTGTCCTGCATCCAAGACCAGGCTCTAGAGTCTCTCCAGAACATCTTGTGGATAAATCCCGGGGAAGGTAGAGTTTTTGTTTTGTTTTTACCAAACATAGGTAAATTCGGTCCCAATAAGGTAATTTTAATATGTCTAAAAGTTAGGAGATTCATTTCTCAAATATCATTTGCCCTTNTTCTCTGGAAAGTGGAAACAGGTATTTTTTCCTCCATATATTATTTTCAGGATGTTCACTGTCTGGGCACTTAGCACTNTGTATGTATATTAATGTATGTTCAAAAGTAGTTGGGCAGTATTTGCAGAGGCTTGAGTATTCTTTGGAAATTCTTTCCTAGGCTGGACAGGTGGTGCATTCCTGTATTTCCAGCTACTCAGAAGGGAGGGACAAGAAGATATGAAGCTTGAGGATAGTTGAGACTTTATAATGAGACCCTGTCTCAAAAAATTCAATAACAGTAACAAAAAACATCCACGCCGTGAGTACAGTGCAGTAGGGGTGCACTTGCCTCACGAGGGCAAGGCTTCGGGGTTGATGACTTGTTATCAACGTTCTGTNTAAAGTTNTTCAAAAAGAAAGCAAAGGTTTTAATTCAAAGTAGTACACTAAACATCAATTGATGTTAAATTATATTTAAATAGCACAAAGGAAATTAATTCTTCAGAATGCTGAGAACAAGAATGAGTATCAATGAAACAAANATTCTAGCAAATACTTTGAATATCCATAGAGGATGGATAAACCAGACACGTGGAAACAATGCTTGGGCACAAAAAAAGAGATTTGTAGGAGACATGATTATTCCTCAAAATGAGCTGGGTAGAAAGATGTAAGAATAATGTATTTAGGGTTCCTGCAGGCCTCTGGCCTCTGGCTCCTGCCCTCTTCCCTCGTGCCATGGCCCCGAAATGACAATCTGCGCTCCTGCCTCAGTCCAAGAAACCCAAATCAGCCCCAAAGCTGGAGGACAACTCAGCCTCTCCCGGCCTGCGGAAGGGAGAAAAAGAACAGCAAGAAGCAGTTGAACACATTGACGAAGTACAAAATGAAATAGACAGACTTAATGAACAAGCCAGTGAAGAAAGTTTGAAAGTAGAACAAAAATACAACAAACTCCGCCAACCATTTTTTCAGAAGAGGTCAGAATTGATCACCAAAATCCCAAATTTTTGAGTAACATTTGTCAACCATCCACAAGTGTCTGCATTGCTTGGGGAGGAAGATGAAGAGGCTCTGCATTACTTGACCAGAGTTGAAGTGACAGAATTTGAAGACATTAAATCAGGTTACAGAATAGATTTTTATTTTGATGAAAATCCTTACTTTGAAAATAAAGTTCTCTCCAAAGAATTTCATCTGAATGAGAGTGGCGACGCATCTTCANAGTCCACTGAAATCAGATGGAGATCTGGAAAGGATTTGACAAAACGCTCAAGTCAAACACAGAATAAGGCAGCAGGAAGAGGCAGCACCAAGAGCCAGAGAGCTTCTTTACCTGGTTTACTGACCATTCTGATGCAGGTGCAGATGAGTTAGGAGAGGTCATCAAAGACGATATTTGGCCAAACCNTTTGCAGTACTATTTGATTCCTGATATGGATGATGAAGAGGAGAGGCAGAAGAAGAAGAAGATGATGATGATGATGATGATGAAGCCTTGGAAGATATTGATGAGGAAGGGGATGAAGATGGTGAAGAAGATGAAGATGAAGGGTTGGAAGGAGAGGAAGATGAAGGCGAGGATGACTAGCACAGAAGATTGATGGATTCCAACCCTCTTATTTTATTTTCTTTTATTTTTTAATTTTCTCCAGTCCCTGGGAGCAAGTTGCAGTCATTTCCCTCCCCTCCCCAATCCCTCTTGTGCTCAGTAGCCCTGTTTTTGAGGTCTATCTTCTCAACACCATGGTTCTCAATCTATTTTGGAGGAAATACCTTGAGCAAAATACAACAGGAAAAGAATCTCCACTGTTCTGTTCTAAATTCATTTTATCCTTTTTTGTCTCAAACTGTGGATTCAACACCTCTACCTTGCTCTGTGAGAAAAAAGAAAAGCCCCTCAGCTCTGCTGGAGGCTGAGGGGTGCTAGGCCCCTGTGCAGTAGTGCATAGAATTCTAGCTTTCTTCCTTTCTCTGTATATTGGGCTCAGAGATTACACTGTGTCTCTGTGAATACAGACAGTTAGCATTTAAAAAAAAGAATAATGTATTTAGGAAGCTGGCTAGAGCCAGGTGGGATGGCACTCCTTAAAAGTAGAAAACCCCTGGGTATGGTGACTCATGCCCTTAATCCCAGCACTGGGAGATAGAGGCAGGAGGGTTTCTGTGAGTCCCAGGACAGCCAGGGCTATGTAGAGACCCTAGCTCAAACAAAAGAAAGTAGAAAACCTGACACAACATTAAGGATACATTCTTTCCATGTATCCTTAATGCAGTGAGTGGCCAGCTGTTTGATTCTCACCCCCATACCATACTGGACTATTTTGAAGGAAATATTGCACATAATCATTTTAAAGGCTTAATTATCTTAAAGGTAATATGAAAGCATGCTTGTTCTTACTCTCCTTTTGCGGTGTGGGGGGGGGGTTGTCTTTTGAGACAAGGTCTTTGTATGTAGCCCTCCCTATCTTGGAACTGGCTGTGTAGACCAAGCTGGCGTCTAACTAGAAGAGACCTGCCTACCTTTGCCTCCTGAGTGTTGGGATTATAGATGTGCATCACTACACCCAGCTTATATTTTTCTCTTTTAAAAAAGAAAGTGCAGTTATAAAGAACAGAAGGCTAGCTGTAATCTGTGGTCCTTCAGAGGCTGAAGCAGGAAGACATGTAAAACCCAGGAGTTCTGTTTAGATTAACCCAAAAAAACAATCTCAATCTCAATCTCTCTCTCTCTCTCTCCTCTCTCTCTCTCCCCCCACATGTCTTCCTGTCTCTTATACACATCTAGATGTGTATAAGAGACAGCACACACACACACACACACACACACGCACACCCCAAAAATAAATAAATAATAAACAAGGCAGAAAACTGTATACTAGGTTTGGAACAATTGACATTTATGAAGAGGGATTCCAATTGTCTTCTCCACTTATAACCTACATCTGTGAGTCTGAATGAGGAAGGTTAGTTTTTTTCATTGCTCTTAGTAAAATTGCCTGATTTTATCATTTAAAATGTTTACACAATCCATTTTGCTGTCCTGGCAGTTTTAGAATAGAATGTGCATCATGAGCCATGTGGAAATGGCTGATAACTGGGGAGAAGAGGTAGGAAGATATGTGTGTTTATTTTGACATTTAAAAAATACATGAAATGGTAAGTATGGTATGTTAAGTTAAAATATGTAAACTAAAGTTTAAGCCATAAAGGACAAACCATGAAGATTAATCAGGCTTTTTTNTCCTGCATGTGGGTATTGATGGATGCAAGGTTAAAGGTTCATAGATCAACCTCAGAAACTGTCATGATTTTAAGAACAGGGTAGGATTGATTGGGGAAAGAAATACCAAATACATTTATGAAATTATACATAAATGCAGACATTGAATTAGCAGTGACCCTGGAATACAACCTAAAATATTTCTACCCCANCAGGTCTGCGAAATCTCCCGAGAGGAGTCACATCCCTTCAGAGCCCTATGAGCCCATCTCCCCACCCCAGGTTCCTGCTGCGCATGAGAAGCAGGACAGCATGCTGCTCTTGTCACAAAGGGGAGTGGAGTCTGCAGAGCAGAGGTGGGTAGACTGTGCCTAAGAATTTCCTTAAGTCACTGCCTTTTTCTTCTTTGTGGTTTTTATATCAGACTAGGACTCTGGGAAGAACATCTAAGAATATTTCCNCCATGAGTTAATCCTACTAGATGTTAGCCAAAACATCACATTAAATAAGTTAGAGAAATTTCATCTTTACTCCTGCAAGTTAATCCTGCTAGAGCCCTTGGACAACAGGTGGTGGTGGTTCAGCCAGCATTTGAGTATGTATCCTATGTCAAGTGGTGGAGACTGTAAAGACTGGGCCTTGTAGATTTTCTTCTCACTCTAACTGTGACCGGAGTGACTGACTGCCTTCCATTTGTCCTGTCTCATTGCTCTGTACTTCACCAGAGTAAGTAGACTAAGACACATTGAGTAAAGCATTCAGTCACTAGCATGGCATTTTTGTTCCAAGACCAGGCTTACAAAGGCTTTATTTCCTGCGGTTTCACCCTTGTATTCTCTGTTGTCTGAGTTCTTGAGAGTCACACTGTTTTCTTGGCATTATCACCCTTTAATGCCAAGAGCCAAATACATGATTTGATGGTGGCCAAGGCTGGTGGAGAGAGAATAGTCCAGTTTTAAAACAGGTCTTTCTAGGGCTGGAGAGGTGGCTCAGAGGTTAAGAGCACTGACTGTTCTTCCAGAGGTCCTGAGTTCAATTCTCAGCAACCACATGGTGGCTCACAACCATCTGTAATGAGATCTGGCGCCCTCTTCTGTATACATAATAAATAAATCTTAAAAAAAAACAACAGGTCTTTCTAATTCTAGGCTGCTGATGCATTTCTGAGAATTAATTGTACGTATTTGTAGGCAACATAATACATGTTATTACCTTCAATGAAATGAGGGAGAAAATCATACAAATTCCTGTTTTCCCAAATTGAATTTTTATGCACAGGGACCATGTCTTCTTTTTGTCTTTCTTCACAAAGTGTTTTTGTGTTTAAATGGTGAATGAATACATATGACTAGATAGTATTGTCAGTAATATGTTCTGTTACCATCTCTGTCAGGGGAAGCTTATTAAACTTCGAGTATAGGAAACTACCAGTGAAATGTGAAATTCTTTGTATTAAAACTCAGTTCCTCTGTTGTTTATCTTAAAATAATTATAATAGGCAATTTTATGTAGATACTGCAGCTATTTTGCTGAAGTCCAACTGCTTGTCTAGTTAAGAGACTGTTATTTTACAAGTAGGTGTGTTATTAGTCACAGCTAGTGTACTTAAAGAGAATATCGATTTTAAGATGGATTTTCTCAATGGTCTTGTTAAATAAAACATGGAGCCAGGGATAGGGGTGAAAGTCTGACAGAGATCAGAAGAATTAGAAACAGCTACCAGCCTCACCTTAACAACGCTGCTGTCTCCAAAAGAGTGTGTGTCTGACTTCCTATACCTCCACATCTATATCCCTTTCTGTTCTGTTCTCCCATTGGTTCTTTCAGCCTAGCTACATTACTTCCTCCTATCACCCATCTCTGTCTCTTCCTGTGTGTCTGTATAGACCTCCAGAATTCTATGGTTGATGCTGGGATTAAAGGCGTGTGTCTCCAAGCTTGACTGTTCCTAGTGTGACCTGGAACTCACAGGGATCCAGACAGACTCTGCTTGCTAAGTGATAGGATTAAGGGCGTGTACTAATTTTATAAGACTAACAGCTGACCATGTTCCTCTGATCCTCAGATAAATTTTATTGGGGGACATAGATAAAATACCACCACAGTAGATAGTTAGTTCCTATCTTATATAACCATAGTTTGTGCTTAACTTGATAAGCTGTTTCTAAGTTTTCCAGTTAATACTTTGCCATTTTATTCCTTAAGAATTTGTGCTGTAAATGAGCCAGGCATGGTGTCACACACCTATAATCCCAGCACTGGGGAGGCAGAGGCAGGCAGATCTCTGTGAGTTCCAGGCCAGCCTGGTGTACTTAGCTCTAGACAGTCAGAGCTACATAGTCTGAAAATACCCTGTCTCAAAAAACCAATAAATAAATAAACTATGCTATAGATCATCTTCATTCTAATACCAATTTGCTGTTTTATCTTTCAGAGCCAAAAAGCATTTGACTATTTCTNAATGAGATTATGGTTACATAATCTTTCCTAGGATGGTAGCAAACACACAATGGGGAAGCAGTAATTTTCTGAGTTTTCTATGCCTGTTATTAATAGGAATGTTTCCAGGGTAGGAGTGCATGATTCTAACAGACTGAACTNTATTCCTGACAGGAATGATTCTCGATCACCAGGAAGTATAAGCTACTTGCCTTCATTCTTCACCAAGCTCGAAAGCACATCGCCCATGGTTAAATCAAAGAAGCAGGAAATTTTTCGTAAGTTGAACTCCTCTGGTGGAGGTGACTCTGATATGGGTAAGTGGGATTTCTTTCATGAACCCCAAATAAAACATGCATTAACAATGCCATCTCCAGCGTTGCCTTTTTTATAATCCTGAGTTTGAAGGTTTTTAAAGAGCATCTTGATTCTATACAATGTCGGCAGATTCACAAATAGGTCCTTCTTAGGAAACAGGAACTTGGGTATTTCTGAAGCCATCCATCTTCATGGGGAACTAATGCTGGGTCTAGAGCACATTTTTCTTTACATATGACTAAACTAATTCTATGTAGGTTTTTATTGATGTCTGTCTTGTTTTAAAGCCCATGTGTTTTACTTTCATCTATTCCACATAACATTTCTTCAAATACTTGAAAAGCATGTTTTTCACGAGTCTTGCCTCTAAGTCCTGTTTTAGCAATCATTCTTCACATTCTTGTTCTAAGTATATTATCTCACTTTATTTTGCTTCTCTTTTGAAAGTCTTCTGTGTAACTCAAATAAATGATATTATGTGTCCCCTAAACTTACTATTCTTACTATAGTGTAAGAGTATCTTTCCATTAGCAACCTGAACTGCTAAGTGACATGACACTCTGCCTAAAAACAGATGTCAAAGTGTCAGTGTGCTACTCTGAAACCATCTCTCCCCTGCTCTGTTTTGGGAACTACTAGTTCTGGATATTGGACAGGGTGATTTATACTTGCTTCTTCTAACTTACCAGGACCTGACAGAATCTCAAGGGTCTCAGTGCAGTCCTGTGGCATATAGTTGCAACTCTTACAAACTAATTATTGCAAAAGACTAAGTAGCATTTATTTTGCACCACACTACATGTGATTATCTCCATTTTATAAATGAGAAAGGAAATTGAGTCAGAGATTTAATAACTGATGAAGGTTACCCAAGAAGTAACAGAGCTGGAATTCCAACCAAGCATTCTAACCTGGATCTCGGCTTCCACCAATGTTCCCCTCTAACAGTTAAGGACTCACAGTACTCAGTCCCCAAGGTTGTTAGGAAATGTCTCCATAAAAGTGTATGGCAGACTCTTGCTTTCCTTCGGGCTGATGTGCTTTCTCTCATCAGATCATTGCTGTATTATTATTTACATGTCCTCTGCTACCAGCCAGTTTTGTTTTGTTTCCCAAGACAGGTTTCTCTGTGTAACAACTCTGTCTGTCCTAGAACTAGCTTTGTAGACCAGGCTGCCCTGGAACTCACAGAGATCTACCTGCCTCTGCCTCCCTAGTGCTGAGATTAAAGGCGTGCACCACCACTTGCCAGTCAGTCTTATTAATTAACCAATGATAGAGAATCTAGAGAGACCTGTCTCTGATCTATGATTTCCTAGTCTCCTGACCCTGTCAAAAGAAATTCTGGACTCTAAAGCTGAATTGCCAGATAGGTGTGTGATTATATCTCTACCACTCATGATTAATATTCATTGCATGCTACTCTATGTGGAACAGATGAATCCCACATAACTCATCATGAACCTACTCTATCTCTAAATTATTAGATGTATCTTTCCTCCCCCTTCTTCATTTTAGCACAGTAAATACAGATTTATTATAGAAAACTGAGCAATAACTCCCAAGAGTGGAAGGGGTTTCAAGGTAGGAATACCCTGGATTCTCTTTAAGTGGCAACAAATTGTAGAATGCTGACCAGAAGTGTCAGACTTACAGAGTGACTAAGCTACCCACCNTATCATTAGAAACACTACCATTACAGATCTTTTATCTCTGGTCCTCAACAGTTACATCTATTTAGTCTTCAAAAATCACCAACAAAACAAATCAGTGCTCTCCCTTAACTTAGAGATGACCTTTCTAAGCATACAGACACACAGGCCTAGGGGGACAGCAGGTTGTTGGGGACCATTTCACCCNCTCTAGTTTTGTCTTGACTGAATAGTGGGGAGGAAATTCCTGACAGAGCATGCTGTGAGTTCATGAAGACTACTTGATAGCTTTTCCTTTGATGGGGTTTTTCACACTGTCCTCAGCAGGCATTTACTGAGGTCTATGTTGATGGGGGGGGGGTTGTCTCACAAGTGTTTTGTGAAAGTTACCTGACAGGAGATAGTGTGCTGGAGTTTTAAGGCCAAAACTAACAAAATTGTGTTAGAGTCTGGAGTTATTGTTTTTCATTTTATATGTATGGGTGTTTTTGATTACATGTTTGTACACTACATGTGCAATGCCCACAAGGGACAGAGAGGACATTATATGCCCTGGGACTGGAGTTACAGCTGGCTGTAAGCTGTCATGGATGCTAGAAATCAAACCCACATCCTCTGGAAGAGCACTTAATACCTGAGCCATCTCTCCAGCCACAAGAACCTGGGATTTTTATTTATTTATTTNTTTTAATTATAAGAGCTCTGACTACAGAAAAATGAATTTATATTAAAGAACCTATGGTTTTAGGGCACCATTGAGTCCTTACTGGGAAATAGAGCTGAAAACCCAAAAGCCACCAAGCAAAGAAAACAGCTTCAACTCAGTATCTTGTTGCCTCAGATTGTGTCTTTTTGAGCCATTTCTAGTTTCCTCAGCTCAGCCTAGCCCTTGTTTGCTCCAGGGCTTTCCACGCCTTTTCCCTGGCACACTGTTATTTTGGGACATTTAAAACTGAATTTCATACTGAAAACCTTTGAATTTGTGTCTGAAGTCCACCTTTTTTTTTTTTCCCCCGAGACAGGGTTTCTCCATGTAACAGCCCTGGCTGTCCTGGAACTTGCTTTGTAGACCAGGCTGGCCTCAAACTCACAGAGATCCTCCCAAGTGCTGGGATTTCACCAGGGTGATCACCGCCATCACCCAGCCCAGCTTTTTATCTATCTAGAGCACATTACTGGGTCTTTTATAAAACTGAACATCTACTCCGCTCCCCACAGGAAGTTCTTGCTCTCCATAACCGGTTAACTTCAATCTCTTCCTTTCTTGTCTTCTTCTGTTAAGTCAGGTCTCAGGTGTTTTTTTCCCTATCATTTATAAGCAATTGTCACATCTCCTTTAAGACAAGGAGGCCTCACATGCACCATGACTATCTGAGGGCTTATTAATACGTAAATTATAAGGCCCCGAGAATTTAGAAAATGGGAGTTTGAGACCAACCTGTTCTATATAAAGTTCCAGGACAATCCGAGCTCCTTAAGAGCCTGTCTGTAGTTTTAAAAACAAGTAGAAAATGGCATTTTACTAAGTTGCCAGGTCATTCTGATCTATATATGAAAGCAGCACACTTAACTGTAAGCTCAGGTGAAGGGAGAGCCACATTCTGAGTGTCCAAATTATATTCATTTGAATTTTTGAGACAGTGTCTCTTAATTCTGGCACAGACATCCTCCTGCCTCTGCCTCCCATATGCTGAACTTACCATGTGCCACCACACCCTCTCACATGGGGTCATCTTTTATTGCTTTTTACTCTCATGGTTCAGTCAGTAATGGTTCACTAAGTAAGTTCTACAAACTGTTATTTCAGGCTGACTTTGCCCACTGTGTCGCATGTCTCTGGAAGTCAGATCACCTGTAGTCGCTATTCTACAGTCCTTCCTGCTGTTAGTGCTGACCCGA
>LZPO01107898.1:483606-500165 GCA_001675575.1 Neotoma lepida
CTTACTTAAATGCAGGACAAACAGTCATATATATGAAATAAAAATAAATCTTTTTTAAAAAGTAAATAATGAAATAATAAAGATTTTAAAATGTGAATGAGGAACAAATGAAAAGGCACTATAGCAGGGCGTGGCAGTGCTCGATTTTAATCCCAGGCACTAGGGAGGCAGAGGCAGGAGGATCTCTGTGAGTTCAAGGCCAGCCTGGTCTACATAGTGAGTTCCAGGACGGCCAAGGCCACGTAAAGATCCTGTCTCAAAACAACCACCAAGGAGCTGNAGAGATGGCTCAGCGGTTAAGAGCACAGGTTGCTCTTCCAGAGATCCTGAGTTCAGCATCCCCTACATGTACAATGAAAGTATCTACACAGTGCAAACATATCACCAACATACTGGCGAATGTTCACTGTGTCTTTCCTCCACTGTGTAACTACAGCTCAAAGTCTAACAGAGTGGCTGTCTCAAATTTCTGTAGTGATTGGTTCATTGAGTAAACAAATAAAAAGAATTAAAAACAAGGGTACTAAAGTGAATATGGAAGAAGATATAATAAAGTTTATTAATTGTAATTATAGAATTTAAAAACATTAACACCACTATAAAAATGCAGCAAGGAAAGCCATTACAAGTCAGTAAGAAAATGACAAGTTACAAGACAGACCTGGGCAACCTGACTGTGTAAGGTTGGGGTTCCCCATCTCACGTCATATTGAAAAGCAAACCAGACTTTACTGAGAAAGAGAATCAGGAGATAAGGCTAGAGGCCAAACTCAGGCTGCCAGCTGCTACGAAGGACCATCAAGGAAACTCCATGGCTGTTGGCAGAATCAGTGCCTGTTATATAACAGAACCGGGTAAGAACACATTATTTTCACATGGCCATCACTGGCTTTCAAGATTATCCCTTTGAGAAAGGAGACTGTCAAATACCCAGTAACAGCTAAGTATATTTCATAATCAAAATTTACCATGTCAACACACTTTGAGGCACTCCTTACCAAAAACCCCCTACAATTCTTTCTTTGCATGAGGCCCCACCAACAGACCATGGTGCCAATATCCCTTTCCTTGTTTATGCCCCCTTCTCAACCTCAGATCTTTACAACTGGAAACAAGAGAATNCCTCTTTCTCTGAGAACCCCCAAGGTCTCATTTCTCTTTTAGACTGTCTTCTTTACTCACCAGCCCACTTGGGATGGTGCCAACAGCTCCTCCAGGCCCTGTTTACCTCTGAGGAATGAGCTCACATCATCAGAGAAGCCAGGAAACAGGTCCCTGGTTGCGGTGGCTGCCCCACTGTTGACNTGGCCACTCTCGACTCAGTATTCCCTTTGATTTGTCCTGACTGGGACCCTAACTCCATCTCAGGCAAGGAGCATCTCCAGATCTACCACTGGTGTCTATTGGTGGGCGAGGGGGGTCTCAGGGATGCTGCCAGGAAACCCACTAATTTGTTATGGTTAACCAGATTATCCACAAGCCGTCAGAATCACCCCCTTCAGTTTCTCTAGAATGCCTTATGGAAGCTTACAGGTTATATATTCCCAGCAACTCCGAGGCAGAAGAAAACCAATGGGCAATTAACATTTCTTTTGCGGCTCAATCATCCCCTGACATTTGGCAAAAAATTTAAAAATATTGAAGAATTTGAAGGAAAATTGCTTTCAGAATTAACTGAAATAGCAGCATGAGTCTACAATAACCNTGAACTTGCAGAAGACTGCCAAGGTAAAAGGATGGCCCAAGTCATGTTGGACTCATGGCAGAATGGCACTTTAGCCAACCAGCAAATGCAGCCCAATAATCAACCTCACCACAGGGCCAATACCCCACAGGACCAACAATAACCATGAAACCATGAAGGTAGGCCCCCAATGGATATTTGTTTCTACTGTCACAAGCTCAGACATTGGAATTGCCCAGAGCTTAAGACGAGAATCCAATGTCCCAAGGTCCTTGACCTATCACAAGCTAGGGCCGTCAAGGCTCAGTTTCCCTCCTTTTGTCCCAAATAACTTTAAAGGTGGAAAGATAACCTATTGATTTTTCTGGTAGACACGGGCACTCACTTCTTGGTCCTCATGCAATGCAATTCAAAGGACCCTTGACTAAAGAAAAAACCATCATCTAGGGGGCATCCAGATCTAAGGCATATCTTTTGACCAAGGGGCAGACTGTAGATTTGTGTAAAGGGACCTTTATATATTCCTTTTTGGTCATTCCTGAATGCCCATACTCCCAATTGGGATGAGATCTCCTCCATAAGCTCAGAGCCCACATCATCTTCCAAGACAACAAAGCTTTAATAAAACTGTCTCCGGATGCGCCAATAATGACCAAGGTAACATTACCCCTTCACCAAGAATACCTGTTGGCACTGGCTCCTTGTCANCCAAAGGGAAATGACCAATCACCCCTCCTNATTCAACTCATAAAAGAAATTCCACAAGAATGGGCAGAAACCAACCTACCAGGGTTGGCCCAACATCAGACCCTTGTATGGGTCCAGTTGAAGGTGGATGCAATGCCCATATGGGTCCTCCAATACCCTATTTCTCCTGAGGCCCATAAAGGAAACAAAATGCACATTGACAGGCTTATGGCAGGAATCCTGGTCCCATGCCAATCATCATGGAACACCATCACCCCCCTACTGCCTGTCCAAAAGCCTAGCATAGGGGATTTCAGACCAGTCCAGGACTTATGAGAGACAAACCAGAGGGTGGAGTACATCCATCTCAAAGTGCCTAACCCATATAGTGCTGCCATCAAACCACACAATTTACACGGTCTTGGATCTTAAAGATGCTTCTTTTTCAGCAAACCACTGGTCNCTGCCAGCCAGCCTTTGTTCACCTTTGAATGGAGAGACTCAGAGGACAGACTTTTGTACAGCTGACCCGGACAAGACTACCATAAGGCTTTAAGAACTTCCCCACCATTTTTGATGAGGCTCTCCACCAGGACTTAGCTGAATTCTGCCAAAAACACCCCAAGGTCAGTCTCTTCCAATATGTAGATGACCTTCTAACTGCAGCAAAAGGAGAAGAAGAATGTCTCAATGTGATCACCCACCTCCTCCAGACCCTGAACCAGCTAGGATACAAGGTGTCCGCTACAAAAGCACAANTCTGCACTCAAGAGGTAGAATATCTGGGGCATCAGCTAAAAGANGGACAGCACTGACTGTCAACAGCTTGAACTGAGACCATAACCAACATACCCCCAACCCACAACCAAAAGGCAAGTAAGGGAATTCTTGGGGTCGGTGGGATATTGCTGCCTCTGGATTCTGTGGTTTGCAGAAATAGCCAGCCCCCTCTATGAATCCACCAAAGGAGGGGAAGGCTGGCTTGAATGGGGGACAGAACAGGAACAGGCTTTCAGTGACTTAAAAACAGTTCTGTTGGCAGCAGGGTTGGTTGGCCCTTCCAGATAAAACCAAGTCTTTTCAGTTGTAGATAAGAATTGGGGGGTGGCAAAAGGAGTATTGATTCAAAAACTGGGCCCCTGGGAGAGAACTGTGGCCTATCTCTCCAAAAGATTGAACAGTGTAACCCAGGGTTGGCTCCTACGCCTAAAAATTATTGTGGCCATGGTCCCACTAGTCAAGAATGCTGACAAACTTACCATGAGCTACTCTAGCCATCACCACCCCCCATTCAATTGCGACTGTGCTTATGGGCCTCGGGGCTCCTGGATGACCAATACCCAACTGACTCATTNTCAAGCCCTCTTATTAGACTCTCCTCGGATTCTCTTCAATAGTCTTTGGCCTTAAATCCTCCTGCCAGTGCCCCAAGAGGGGACACAACATGATTTTTGGGAGATCCTGGTTCAAACTTAGGGGGTATGGCTGGACCTGAGGATGAGCTATGGCTAAGAGAGGTTGATCTGGTGATGTTCATAGATGGAAGCAGTCACATGACACAAGGCAAATGCCACATGGGGGCAGCAGTTGTCACATTGGACAGTCCTATGGCAGAGTGCCCTTCCACCCGGCATGCCAGCACAAAAGGNGGAGCTGATCTCGCTCACTGAAGCCCTGCTTCCAGGGAAGGGTAAAGCTGTCAGTATTTCCACCCATAGCAGGCATGCATTTGCCAGAGCTCATGCCCATGGGGCCATATACCCTTACCTGGAACAGGGACTCCTGACAGCTAAGGGAAAGACTACCAAAATAAGCAAGAGATTTTGGACCTGCCCCAGGTCCTTTAGGGCCGTCATAAAGTGGCAATTAGCCATTGCCCAGGTCATCAAGGACAGACAAAGTTGGCAATGGGAAAGAAAAAAAGAGATTAGGCTGCCCGACAAGCAGCAGAGAAGACCTTTATCGGGGTCAGGAATGTCCTGGCCTTAATATCTACCTTGCCCCAGGACACACAACATGGGCCTGAGGACAAAGAGACCTGGAGATAGAACAAAAGTGGGTATCAAGAAGGAAAATGGAGAAATACAGCTGATGGCCACGATATTGCCAAGATCTATGGGTAGACAGTTGGTCCTGCAGCTCCATCAAGGGACACACCTAGGAAAGGACAGCTGCTACTTAGTCACACCTATTTTATTCCTGAGCTAACTAGTCTTTTACAGGATATTACTACCAACTACTGCTTGTCTTGCCAACAAACCAATGCCAAAACTCACAAAGAAACAGACAAGGTAAAAGAGAGAGGGGTATAGCTCCTGGCAGGTTTTGGGAAATCGACTTCACCAAGGTAAGGCCCAGCAGGTCCAGCTTTAAATGTTTGCTGGTTATGGTTGATATATTCTCTGGTTGGATTGAAGCATTTCCTACCAAGATGGAAACTGCCCTGACAATGGCTAAAAAGCTATTAGAAGAGATTGTCCCCTGATTTGGGATACCTGTGGCTCTGGGGTCCAATAATGGCCCTTCCTTTGTTCCTCAGGTTACTTGGGGCATTGCTAAGATGTTGGAGACTGGAAACGTCATTGTGTTTACAGACTCCAAAGCTCAGGTCAGATAGGATGAATAGAATCCTAAAAGAAACTTGGATCAAACTGACCCTGGAGACTGGTGCAGACTGGACCATGCTCCTTCCCATGGCCCTACTTAGGGCCCATAACACCCCCCCTACCTTTTCAGACTAATACCCTTTGAAATCCTTTATGAGAGACCTCCCCCCACCCAATCCCATATTGAGCCAAGAGGCTCTGGCTGAAAGTTCTAACTACCACCTGCTCCAGCTTATCGAGGCCCTCTACACCTCCCATCAAGGAATTGATAGAGACGCCTTTCGACCCGAACCATTAGAGCCCCATCTGTTCAGACCTGGCGACCTCATGTGGATCCAATGCCATCAAGCTGAGACCTTGTCTCTTTGCTGGAAGGAACCTCATTCCGTGATCTTAACCACTCACCAGTCGTAAAGGTCAATGGCATCAAGTCCTGGATCTATCACTCCCAGATTAAGCTTGTATCTGTCTAAGAAACCCAAGAAGCAAGAGCCTGATGGAGAATTCACCAAGACCCCAAGGACTTTCTAAAGGTAAGACTTATTTAATCTTCTCAACAATAATGTTGTTTTGCCCCATGCCCACCAGAATTACACTGCCCAGGACATTACCAACCCAAACTCTATCTCTGGAGGCTGTCAAATACCCAAAAAGGACAGATCATTTCTGAAATATGGCAGGAAACTTATGTCTCAGCCATCAAATTTAAACTGGACCTTTGTATCCTATGGCCCACTAAAGGGGTTACCCTTTATGCTCCCCAAAAGGGAAAATATCACGATGATCCTTGGACTATTGGGTGGAAGCAGAAAGAAAACTTTGGGGCAGACAATATTATGTCTGCCCAGTAGAAAAGGGATACACATGTACCACTGAAGGTCAATTTCATTGTGACCACTGGGGATATTAGACCTGTGCCCCAAGATGAGGAATCAATACGGATAAAGACACAGATAGTCACATGGAGGAAAACTATTCCTGTGCTGTCCCATACAATCTCACCACAATTACCATTAAACATTGGGATTTGTTTCTCCCTTTTAGATGGATACAGGCTAACCTGGGGAATCAGAACAGACAAGCTAAGCAAAGACACAAGAATGGAGTTCACCACCCAGAAACTAGCTTTGCCCAGTCCTCCCAGACCCATGGAACCTTGGGTAAAATAAAAGATCTCCCCAAAAAGGAGGCCAGACATATGGGGGCCCAGCCACCACCAGTCCCAACCCCTGTGGTCAAAGGAGGCCAAAACTATGGGGCCCCAGCCATCACCAGACCTAAGGGGTCCCAGTCATCACCAAATCTATGGGGCCCCATCCATAACCAGCCCCAACCCTCATGATCAGTGCTCCCCTTCCACCTTCAGATACTGCTCTGCTGGAGAAATCACCCCTGCTTGGGATAATCAATGCTACATATGCTTATTTGAATGCCACCCATCCTAATCTCACAACTGATTGTTGGCTTTGGCCAGACCCCAAACCTCCCTTTTACACTGGGATCACCCTCAAGGAAGGTACCCCATCAACCCTACTAGTTCTTCTTGCATCCTCCCCAGCTTTCTACCCATGGATACCCAACCTAACTTTGGGGGACCTCCAGGGAGAGGGAATCTGTTTTCACTCTTTCAACTACCCTCTAGCAATATCACCCTACTCCTCAATTTGTACAAACTCCAGTACTTATGTCCGCCATAATACCAAATGGGCTGTCTTAAACCAAAATGCCCTTTTGGTGGCCCTCCATCAACTTGGTTTGCCTGTACTTTTGGGTTGACACCCTGTCTCTCCATAGGACAGTTCACTGAAGAAGACAAAACTGAGCTTTGTGTATTAGTTCTTTTGTGCCTCAAGTCCTATACTATGAAGGAGAAGCGGGGAGAATGCATATGGGGTCTACAGGCTTACTACACCCTAGGAGGACACCTCCTATACTTGTCCCCCTCCTGATAGGAGGAGGGATTGCAGGGTCAACAGCCCTTGGGACAGTAGCCCTAATCACTGGGGACTGTAACTTGCAGGTCCTAAGTGAACAAACCAACAGAGACATTTCCCACCCCCATTCTTCCATCTCTTTCCTAGAAAATCAAGTTGACGTGCTGGCTGAAGTGGTCCTGCAAAACTGCTGTGGGGTGGACCTACTTTTCTTTAGGGAGGGAGATTTATTGATGACCCTGGAAGAAACACATTGCTTCTATGCCAACCATTAAGGTGTTATTATTAGAGAGACCCTAACAAAAGTTAAAGAAAATCACCTCACTGGGAGGAGGAAANAAAACAAAGTTCCAACTGGTACGAATCACTTTTCAACTGGTCCTCCTNGTTGACAACCCTCGTCAATGTCTAATAGGTCTCCTAACCCTCCTGTTTCTTGTTCTACTGATTGCCTTCCTGCATTATCAATGCCATTGCTAACTTTGTTCAAGATCACATAGGCACTGTCATGCTCATGAATCTAAGGGCACAGTACAACTCCTTTTTGAGTCCCTAGANGAAGATTCATCTAATTAGTCACAAGATAAGGGGGGAATGAAGGGAGCAGGCAAAAGCACCTTGGCCTGAGTACTGCCATTTTGACTTCAGACTCNATTTTACCTGTAGGGTGAAATAAAGTTCAGCTTCCCAAGCCCTAGGGGAGCTGAGAACTTTCCAATGGCTGACCAACCTCCTCCCTAAACCATACAAATAGTCATTATGCATCTTTTGTTCTCTAGAAACATTATGGCTATTCCTAACAACAGAACAAATAAATATGATCGGTTGGACTGAAAAGCTTGAATTGTATGTCAATTGACAATGATGGAACACACAAAGAATGTCCCTAATATCTGACTTCTAACTGGTGAAAATTCTAACTCTAACTTAACAACAAATGTTTGATTTTTATGCTTATAAACCCCACTTCTGCCCTGCTTAGGTCTATCAGGAAAAACACGGCTCCTGAGTCTTTGTCCTACAGCCCTGATCAATCAGTTATCTGATTATTTGGTGATTTAATAAAATCTTTGGGACCACAGGAAAAGCAAATAGCAGGAAGTAACTGTACAATATGACGTCATTCTTATAAAGTTTAAAAAGATATTTGCCCTTCTATGTATTGCATACTTATATATACATAATAAATAGGTAAACAAGAGTAAATTCAGGACAGTAATTATACCTGGGCAGGCTTAACACCACCACAACAAAACAAAAACTCTAAAGCAACTAGGTAAAATACNAAGTTTGACAAGGTGGGATTGTTAAAGACTTCCCACTTCCCTCTTCTGGAGATCTACTTTAACACAAAACAGAAGAAAAGCAGAGAACTGCCTCCAGGTCTAGAAGGTCAAACACAAACTAAAGAATTCTCAAAAATATGACAAGAAAGGAAAAAATGAAATTAAACCACAGCTTCGACATAAGACAACAAAAAAAGCACTCAGCAAAGTCTGAAGATATAGATAAAATAAAATTTGTGAGAAATAAGTAGAGAGAATCTGTTTTTCTGGTGAAGGGATAATTTGCTGGGACTCTTAGGTAGTTATCAGAAATATGGGCAGTCAGTGGCTGGGCTTNGGGGGTAAAGGAGCTCCCATAAAACTGATTTTGTAAAAAGACCACTATAGAATCTTACCTAGAAAAACTAGACAAAAGGGCAGAGAAAACGGACAAAATTCATTATAAACCAGCCTGACTTAAGAAAAGTTTCAAACCTTCCACCCAGCACCTAACAGGTACGAGGCCCACATTTCAATCCCTAGTACTTAAACAGAGGCCCCAANCATAACATTGGCCAGGACAAACCTCACGAGGCTACAAAGCAGATACCAATGAATCCAAAGGGCTGAGCACACACAGCCCCNCATCACATGAGAATAAGCCAAGATGAACGGAAGGAAACTTGGAAAATAATCACATCCGTAAGTATTTTAAGTTACCAAGGAAAGTATAAGAAAAAGTAGAAAATACTTTGAAATAAATAAAAATGAAAATGTACCAAAATTTATAAGATGCAGGTAAGTTAGAAAAGAGAAATCTTAAATCAGTAACCTAATTTCTCATGTAAACTAGAAAAAAGAGCAAAATAAGTCCCAGAGGGGAACAATTATAACAAAGATTAAAATAGAAATAATGACACACAAAACAGGAAAATATAGAAAAAAATTAATGAAACATAAAACTGCCCCTTTGAAAGTTTAATAAAACTGACAAAAAGCCAAGGAAAAAGTATGGCTCACTAAGCAGGGCTGTCACACTGGAGTGGTAAACACAATCCAGCCACTTCCAGGCAGGCTCAGAACTCTCATGGGGTGTGTGCTACAGTCAGCTTCAGAGCATGGGAGTCTCTGGGGAGGGTTGTTACTGACAGTTTACTGATAAGGAAGCCGAGAATGAAGATGTTCAATTATCTGCCCAAGTAACAGATGCTTAAAACTCGGGCTCCGAGTTTTAACACTCATGAAACCAAATATTATACCCCAAATACTTTAACTCTTCACCAGTATTTTGGTTTAAATATGAACACAAATGAAACTCNGAAGAGAAGGAAGAAGGAGGAATCAATGTGAAAAATATTGTGTAACTTTCTTCTGAGAAAGTAATAGATTTCAAATTCATCCATTCACACATTTCATTCACTGTTTTATTCATTTATTTATTATTATTGTTTTGTTTTTTTGGATTATCATCATCATCATCATCATCATCATCATTATTATTATTATTAGTTTTGTTTTGTTCTGTTTTTTCGGGACAGGATTCCTGGCTGTCCTAGAACTCACTCTGTAGACCAGGCTGGCCTGAAACTTACCGAGATCCACCTGCCTCTGCCTCTCAAGTGCCGAGTGCCTCGAGTGCCGGAGATGAAAGGTGTGTGCCACCACGCCCAGCTCATTCATTGTTTTATTAATAATACTCAGTGTGCCTGGTAAATCAAGAGTTAAATCAAGAAAACAGGAGTGTGGGAGCTGGAAAAATGGTTCAGTAGTGGTTAAGAGCACTTGTTGTTCACGAGGTCATGAAGTTCAGTTCCCAGCACCTACATTTCGCAGTTCAAAACTCTTAACTCCAGTTCCAGGGCATCTGATAACCCTTGGTCTCCACAGCTGCCCACCCATAAGCATCTGGCATACACTCACATAGTCACACACACAAATTAATCTTTAGAAAACAAAATAAAAGAGGGTTAGCTAGCAAGGTGGCTCAGAGAGTAAAGGCACTCGCCNCTAAGCTTGAAAACCAGACTTTGATATCAGAGATGTAGAGAATGGAGAGGTCAACTCCCACAAGTTATCCTCTGAACTCCACACATGCACCAACACACAAAATTAAAATGGAAGAAATTTAGATGTGTAAGTAATAAAAGAAAAAAAGTTGCTAAAATATTCAAGTACCTGATCATTCTAATGCACAAAACACAGAAATTGTGTCACAGCTTACATCAATACAATTCTACAATGACAAAACAAAGGAACAATGATCCCAAAGACATCAACAAGTGCTACATAAAATGTCAGCATTAAATGCTGTGCAACAATATACTGAACAATTAACTTTCAAACAAGTCTAGCTTTCTCTAGATATATTAATAAATCTATTTGTTCAACTAGGTACCAAAAATATAGACGATTTTCCTACAACAATTATTTAATGTTGGTAACCAATGAACTAAAAAAAAAGAGGGAAGGGGCAGACACACAACTGTCAGCAACAACTGTCACGACTCTCCACCTACGTAACTGTAAACCTTGCAATACCATCACTAACAACTGAAAAGCAATTAGTTCAATAAGGTGGGCCAAGGGCTGGTGTGTGTGTGATCAAGAACCTGTCAAACATATCCAGAAGACCCCATGTAAGGAAAGAAAGGAAGACTAAACACTGTTTCAGGGAAATCTGTGCCCTGAAGGCACAGATAACCTTCCCCTCCACAAGCTTGCTCAGAAAATGAGCTATCCCAAATCCCTTCATCAGGACTCTCCTGGGGCCAGCAAAGATGGCTCAACAGGTAGAGATACTTGCCATAACTATTAGACAACCTGAGTTTAATCCCTGAAACTCAAGTAAAGGTGAGAAGGGAAAATAGACCCCAATTAAGTTCTCCAGGCCCCAATATGCTATTTTCTTTCTAAGGTGAGCTGTTCACTATGCCCAACATTCTTAGAGCTAAGCCTGTTCTATCTTTTTAAAAGACTCCAACTCTGCCTTAAAAAAAGAAAGAAAATAAGGCATGTGATCCAATTCCAGTAAATGAGGACAGATCTACGTTCGGACTCCAAGAAAGACGGCCCTGACACTTTTCCTGTGGACATTGCCACTTTGGGATGAGGTTCCTGGAAACTGCTTTCCAATCCTAAGAGAAGCAGAAGGAAGCCAGACAGTGAAGTGACAGCACAGGTGGGAAGAATCTGATCCTGCAGGAGTTCAAGCCACCCCTTTAACTCAGCTGACATTCTCTGCTACTGCTGATGGTAAAGGCATACTAACTTATCCAGATGGTAATCGCCACAAAATACAGAAATACAATGCAAATCCAGTAACGTACCTTGGGGACTGCCAAAGTGATTTAATGCAATTCACATGAAAAATGTCAATTCGTGTGAAAACTAGGAGAAATTTCTATCAAAGTAGCATGTGTGAACTGTGCTACCACAAATTTATACTCTATATAATTTAATAATGTTTACTCTTATATACTCTTATAAGACCCATCCAATGAATAGAAAATTCTGAAGAAATTTATTCTTAATGATAATTTCCTATAAGAAACTAGTGGCTAACTTTACAAGTAAAGTCTAGCTAAATTAAAAAGAGAAATACTAAAACTCTTTAGAAAGTTAGAACAGGAAGTAAAAATGAAATGTGGAAAGCTGAGTGACAGGTGACCTGCCTGACCTGTTGAAAAACACCCTTCAGGGCACTGTGCCCCACAGCAACAGGCCTTTGCCTCACTTTCTGCAACTCAAATCAAAAAACAATGCCTGGCACAGGATAGCTACTTGGTCTTTATTAAAAATTAATAAAAGTTGGGGCTGAACAGATGGTTCAATAATTAAGAGTGTGAGATGCTCTTGCAGAGGTCCAGAATTCAATTCCCAGCTCTCAATTGCCTATAACCCCAGCTCCAAGGGTTCTAAAGCCCTCTTCTGGCCTCCATAGGAACTTGCACTCATGAGCTATACACAGACACAGTAAAAAAAATTTTTTTATTTTAAAAACAAACAAAATACACATTAAGTATCATGCACATCATAAAAATACCCTAAACTGAACACAAACTATATGACTCATTTATACACAATTAATAAAACCTTGGGACTCCAAGGCCAGCTGGCCTAGTGAGTGGCAGCAAACAATAAACGACAATGTCTCGCACAAAGTGCAAGGTCTGAATGACATCCAAGGTGTCCTCTGACCTCCAAACACACACCATGGTACTCATCTCCTTCCCCAAAAAAAGCACAAATGATAAGCCTCACTACACAAGACAGCTGTATCATGTATCCTGTCAATAGAGCTGATAAGGTTAAAGAAGTTAATGTGCTTCAAGAAGGGGCACACAGCTTTATCANAATAATAAAAGCTAGTAGTTAACATCTTCTGAGTTGCAACTATGCATTAGTCACTACTCTAATGCTTCATATATATTAACTCATCTAATTCCAAAGATCCAAAGAGAACACTGCTCTTAATTTCCTACTAGAGATCAAGAGATTAACTAATTTGACNAAATCGACTACAACTCCAGCACCATGCCTGCCTGCCTGCCATGCTCCCCACCATGATGGTCATGACTTCTGAAACCTTAAGCCCCAAATAAACCCTTTTTTCTGGAAGTTGTCTTTGTCATGGTGTCTTATCACAGCAACAGAAAAGTAACTAAGACAAGAACTAAGCCCAAGTTGTCCACTGACCTTCACAGACACACTGTGGCACACATGAATGCCTGGGCATGTACACACACACACGAATATAATAAAATTATTTTAAAATAAAAATTTAAAAGTAACAAGAAAGCAAGTTAACTCCTAAGAAAACAAAATGCTGAAAATAAAATTGGCAATAAAATTATATAATCATGTTACCTGGCTCAGCAAGTAATGTTATTTATATGTTTATATATAGATACAACTAAAGATTGTAATCTTAACTCTTCCGTAAGTCAATACCTTCCAAAATTTAAAATTAGGAAACAGTAACTTTGTTTTCAGAAATGTACAAGAGCTTAGTAAGCACTGTCATGTAAACCCAAGGACCTACGTTCCATCCCAGAGTCCACATCTGAAAAGCCAGGGATGCGGCTCACTTAAACGGAAAGGCAACAAGAGGTGGATCCTGGGGATGCTGGTCAGCCAGACAAGCCTAGTGGCAAGCTCCAGGTCAGGGAGACCCACAAGGTGCAAGGCTGACTTCCGGTGTCCACTCACAACTGCATGCAACACAGCACACATGTGTACACACAGGCAGAAAAAAAACATGCCAGAAGGAACTGGTTCAGCTGAAAACAGATTGGGTGAGGTGTGCCAAAGAAATGCTATTTTAAAGTAAGTCTTACAATACGTATAACTTTTAATACTATAATGTGAGCTGTAGAAATTAAGTTGGAAGAAAAATATATATTCATAATAAAAATAAAATATGTAGAAAAACACAAGTGAACTATAAATTTATAAATCTCAAACACCCAGAGAAAATATACCTAATTTTTAAATCATTCAGCCCTGGGTCTATGTATTAGAGAAAATTAAGCTCTTCCAGACTACATATGCTACTTTGTAATTGAATGTTTCCTATGTTTTGTCAACACTGAGGACAGCGTTGCTAACCTTTAATTTGAGAGAGAGTCTCTTATTGGTCTGGGGCTCATGGGACAGGCCAGCCAGTGAGCCCCAGAGATTCCTCATCCCTACCTCCCCACTGCTGTTATTACCGGAGACCTGTACCACATCCAGCTTTTTGACATGGGTGCCAAGGACAGACGTTGAGTTCTCATGCTTGCAAAGCAAGCACTTTATCAGCTGAGCTATCTCCCTACCCTCATTATTTTGATGATTTCCTCAGTAATTACACATGTATCTATCTACACTGCAACACAGAGGACAAAAAACCCCAGAACAATTTTTAATGCCATTTTCACTAATGTCCTTTTGGTACAGGGCTAGTCATGCAGAACACACACAGATTTTGTGTTTTTGTTATGTGCCAGGTGCATGTGTGTGAATGGTATGCCTGCATGTGGAGGCCATAGGTCAACCTCAGTGTTGTTCCTCATGGGCTGTCCACTTTCTTTTTGAGACAAGGTCTCTCACAGGGACCTAGGAAACACCAACAAAGTTAGGCTGGCTGGCCAGGAATCCCCAGGGATCCTCCTGTCTCTGCTTCCCCAGCACTGAGATTTTAAGCATCCATCATCATGCCTTTTATATGGGTTCTTAACAAGAGCTATTGGNGTCTAGCCCCAGATAACTCTTTCCCAGAGTCCAAAAGAGACGCTATAAGCGGCTGAGAATCTAATCTGAAGGATATCAAACGAATCTACGCACACTGAGATCTTTCAATTCATTCACTTTATTCTTCTAAGTCAATTCCTCCAGTGCTGTGGGGTACCAGGTACAGTTTATATACACCTGCAAGTATAATTCTTTGGCAATGCAATGCGAGGCTTGACGTTTTCAGGGTCATGAAGAGAGGTGATAAGATTCACACAGGAGCAGTAATTGTCCCTTTCATTTACAACCCAAAGGGGGAGTGACTAACGGAGATAGGTTCAACTAAGGGCTAAAATTGATTAGGGGATCTAAAAAGGAACTTATGAGCTCAGATTACATTCTTAGAAGTGGCTAGGTAAAAGGTTAGGTGTCTATATGTCAGTATAAGTCATGANGAAAGTAAAACTGTCTTGTTTTCCCTTCAGTGCCACAGGGTGGGGAATGTTCTCAGTTACTAGGAAACCCTCATAACAACATGTAGCATTTGGTTCGTAAAAGCACTTTCCATTCTGAGTTAATTGCTAAAGGGGGGAATCTTTAGAACTAAGGCTAACACTTGGGCTATGGAATAAAAGAAGAGGATTTAAGCTTAATTTGCACAAGAAAATGGAAAGCTTGGCACCTATCATCTGCCTGGCCGTGGTGGTTGTTTCACTGGGTCAGTGGAAATATTTACCTTATCTCAGTAACTAGCAGAGGGCTGAATACCATCTTGGTAATAGCAAGCAGTAAATCTCTTAAATTGGGGTCTTGTGTTAAAAAACTGGGGTGAAGGTAAGGAGTTAAGGATTTAAGGTTAGTGAGGTTAGTTTCTCTGATCTGTAGGTGAGGTGAGCTCAGGGCACGCTAGTGCTCATCTATCTGCAGTCTGTCCTTGGATGTTTGAGAAGTGTTTCAGAAGAAATACTTCTGTCCAGAGATGGCACTGGCCAGGTGTCTGCTAATGAAGATAATTACAGAAAGGCAGACTCTAAGTCTATGCTAGAAAGAGGAACAAAGGCCTGATTATGGGAAAGGGGTCTTGACTGTGTGACTGTTATCAAACACAGCTGGGGATGTTATCCAAATACTCCAAATGTATAGGGGAAGTTGTGCCCAATAAACGATCAATCACACTGTTAGAAGTTCTTGGGAAAAGAATCAAATAGGAAGGCTGTAACAGCACACAAGAAATTCACTGCAGGAAACAGCTAATACATTCAAAAGCCATTATCACCAAAACTCCCTGGCTCTAATGGGTCAGCCTTGTCAGTGCCAGCTGAGTTCCCACTTGATATTTCTGCAGCGCGCAGCAGGTTCTGGGGATCGAACTTGGATCCAAGTGTTCGNATGGAAAGCATTTTATGGAGTAAGCTATCTCCTCAGCATTCCCTTTCTGTGTTAAGACAGAGTCTCACTACTTAGCCTAAGCTGTTCTCAAACTCACAGTAATCCTCTTGCCTCAGCTTCTCAAATGCTGAAAATGCAGGCATGAGCCATTACACTTGAATTTGGTAAATCATTTACCATGCCAGAGTCTGATGCTAGAATTCCTATTTTAAAAAGCCAGGTATGGTGGCATGTGCTTGTAATACTAGCACTAGGGAAGCAGAGACAGGGGGATTCCTGAGTCTTGTTGACCAGCCAGCCTACCCTCTACTTGGCAAGTTCTAGGCCAGTGAGCAAACCTGACTCCCCAAAACACAATGGACAGCATCTGAGGAACAACATCCAAGACTGTCCTCTGGCATACAAGACTGTCCCTTCCATGCATACAGATAAGCATGCACACTCACACACACAGAAAGAAATTAGCTTGCATATCCAACAAGAATTCTTTTGTGGGGCTAGAGAGATGGCTTAGTGGTTAAGGGCACTGACTGCTCTTCCAGAGGACCCAGGTTCAAGTCCCAGCACCCACAATGCAGCTCACACTTGTCTGTAACTCCAGTTTCACACGACCTGACACCCATGGTTAAAAAAAAAATAGAATTCACTTGCNTAGAAAGAAAAACAGAAACACATTTTCACAGTATATTATTAAAAGTTGGGTTACAATATAAAGTAAGCCGGGCGGTGGTGGCACACGCAGAGGCAGGTGGATCTCTGTGAGTTCGAGGCCAGCCTGGGCTAC
>LZPO01107898.1:512496-537500 GCA_001675575.1 Neotoma lepida
GCGTGAGGAGTTCGCAGCGCCGCGCGGGAGAACGCGGGCCGCGTGCCATGGCGGTGACGCTGCCCGAGGTCGTGGAGGAGCTCCTGAGNGACATGGCCGCCGCTGTGCGGGACGGCGCGAGAAGTACGGCCCGCGGGCTTTTTATTCCTACCCCGCATGGTTCTGTCTCTACAGCCTGTGCTCGAAGTTGTTTAACTAAGCACAGGAATTTGAGTGACTAGATCCCGGAGTGCGAGCGAGCGGGTGGGAACCCCGGGTGCTTGGAAGAGAGCCGCTGGGTGCACCCTAGGAGTGGGCGAGGGCCAAGGATTAGGAATGGCAGAAGCCTAGACGGTTTTGAGTTACTCAGAATCTTCTTTTTCCATCATCCGTGATGCAAAGTTTAAAAATAATACTCTCGTATACTTTGTTTAGAAAAATACTCTAGGGTCACAAAACCTAAACACCTGGCAGCTGAAAAGTACTTTTTCCTTGTGGCCAGCAGAGGGTGCCCTATGCCTGTCTTCAACGAAATGACCAAACAAGATGATTTTTGCATACCAAGTAGGTGTGGGAGGATCCACTAGGTAACTTCAGGTAGAAGACCGCTTGCCTAACATGCAGTGAGCCGCCACGGATCCCCACCACCGCTTAAGACCAGGCACAAGGCTGTAATTTCCGCATTTGGGAAATGGAGACGAGAATCAGAAGTTCAAAGTCAGCCCCAGCTACTTAGTGCTAGACCAGATGGGCTACTGGAGACTGTCTTAAAAAGGGGAGAGGGGAGGGCAGGGCAGGATCCTTTTAGAGTGTAGACTAATAAGAAGAACTCTTCCAAAAAGTGGCGCCTCTAAATAATAGATTAGAGCTCAAAACTGCTATTGTCCATTCATTGTGCTCTCAAAGGGTTTGAGTTACTGCTTTATAAAGGGATGAGAAAAATAATGTTCTCAGATTCGGCCATCCAGGTATTCAAACACGTTTTGATTCCAGAAAA
This sequence comes from Neotoma lepida, assembly GCA_001675575.1. Lineage (NCBI taxonomy): Eukaryota > Metazoa > Chordata > Mammalia > Rodentia > Cricetidae > Neotoma > Neotoma lepida. Next base: position 513,473 of record LZPO01107898.1, read on the forward strand.
GTTGTGGGGGTGTCAGTCTGTTGTGAGCTCTTGCTTCCTGGATTCAGCCGTAGATGTTCTGAGCTTTACAGAACCGGGCTGTTTGTGAGAATGGGTTAATCCATTTGCTGACCACTGAAGGGGATCCCATTGATCCTAGCTCAGGAATAGATTCATGATTCCTGTTTACTTTCAGTAGAGCCGTTTTCTGCTGGTTGGAAATCTTGGTTCTTCTTAATNCCAGTTCTTCATTGGTAACCTTGCAGAAGAAAAGTCCAAGTTGCATGTGCATGTTGTATGAACTTGTCGGAGCTGAGCCATGTAGGAAGCTCTGTTTCCTTTCCCGTGTAACTTGGTCTCCCTGAGCTTGGCTTTGTATGCTTGTTTAGTTTTCTACGTATGTATGCTTACTTAAACCTCAAAAATGTGCCAGTGTTACAAATCTCTACTCAAAAAATTAAGGTTAAAAGGCATTTTATCAGTTACATTTTTCCCAAAGAAATTTGTCCAAGAGCCTGCTGACTTGCCTTGTTTGGACTGGCTGGTGTCTGATCCAGCGACTGCGATCTTCCTTCACTGTTACAGTCCTGAGATCTCTTTACCTATTGTGGGTCTTGTGTTTAGCATATCCTACCAATTCCTTTCCTCTTATTTATTCGCTTCTATATTGTTTTCTGTCTTATGAAGTGCATACTTAAGTAGGTTCCTGAAGGAGGCAAAAACTGTATTTTTGAGGCTTTGAATGTCTGAAAAAGGTTTTTCTACTCTCTCACTTCATTGAAAGGTATTAAATTACATGTTGGAAACATTTCTTCATCTGAAAGCATTATTCCATAATCGTCTAGCATTGTTCCTGAATTTTGTCTGTGGCCTTTATTTTCTCTGGGTATTTGAATTGCAGTTGTTCTTAGGTATCCATGGAGGACTGATTGTGAATATCACTGATGTACAAGTTCCTTTTGTAAGATCACATATAACACATACTCACCTTCCTCTGTTCTTTAATATGCTTTAAATCAACTCTAGATTAGTCACAAAGTTGACCTCTGCAGTGTCAGTGCTGTGTAGGTAGATGTTACCCTGTGTTGCTTAGGAGATAATGACGAAAGAATGACATGTTTAGTAGAGGCTCAGGGGTTGGGGTGTTGGTAGTGCCGGTTTCTGTTTTGTTTGGTCTCTTTGTAGCCCAGGCTGGCCTAGAGCTCAGTGTTCATGCCTAAGCCTTCTGAGTTTCAGTTACCAGTGTATGTCTGGCTTTTCAATTTTCTTTTTTAAAATTTTGTGTGTTTGGGTGTTTTGCCTAAATGTATATGATATCATGTGGATGCAGTGCCCTCAGAGGCCAGAAGATGGCATCAGATCCCCTTGGACTGNACTATGAGGGAGCTCTGGGAACTGAACCCTGTTCTTCTGGTCTTAACTGTTGAGCCATCGCTCCAGCCCCTCAATTTTTACCTCATGTTAGTCCACAGATGTTGATCTCATGGGTGTGGAGAGCCAGTTATATCTTGTTTGTGACCCTGATTCTCAATCTTCTGATAAGATTTTGTTCAAGTTTCATTTTCATTTATGTGTGTCTGCACATGTCCGTGTCCATGTGTGAGGGAGCCCCCAGAGGGCCCCCAGAGGCCAGAAGAGGGTGTTGGATCTATGGAGCTGGCAGTACAGGCTTGTGCTGAAAACCAAACTCCAGCCATCTTCAAGAGCAGCAAGCTCTCTTAACGGATGAGCCATCTCTCCAGCCCCTGGTTTTGTTTACCACTCCATCATGTGGGCACTCTTGATATATGTAATAGATGTTTGATTTTTTTCTTTCTAGTCTTCCTAGCACTTGGTTATAGAATATCCTTTATTGTCCCTCTGCTTCTTGGGAACTTCCTTCAACTGTATCTTCCAGATTTTCTATGAAATTTTTATTTCTGATGTTATATTTAGTTTATACTCTTCTGCTGAAAACAACTTTGCCCCTCATGCCTGTTTTATTACTGCATTAGCTTGTTTGTTCTGATATTAGTAATAGGTGTTGGAACTTTCTCTCTGACCAGTGTTTCCTCTCCATAGATTTCTTTCGTTGTTTTGTTTTCTTTTTACTTTGTTGTGGTAATTCTTACTTGTCATGTTTCAGCAGAGAAGACTCAGGCAAGGACCTACAGGTGATGAATGTCACTGTGGTTCTTACTGGGTTCTTAGCTGGAGCACATTCCAGTGCTGTTTCCTGTTGGCTTGATCAGATTCCCCAGTGAGTCTCCTGCCAAGAAGGTGGCAGCCTGGGAGAAGAGCTCAGTGGCAGAGGGAAGAAGAGGAGGGCTGATTGCTTATCGTACAAGAGCCATGGTGGGAAGAGAGCACCAAGTCCTCCTGGTTTTGGTGTTTTCTCCTAGTCCAGAAATCCTCTATTAGCGCCTTTCTTGAAAATCAGCAGTCATCTGCCAGACTGAGGGAGCAACAGCCACCCACAGCTAAAAAAGTAGCTGGGGTTGGAGAGATGGCTCAGNGGTTAAGAGCANTGNCTGNTCTTCCAGAGGACCNGGGTTCAATTCCCAGCATCCACATGGCAGCTCACAACTGTCTGTAACTCCAGTTCCAGGGGATCCAACACCCTCCTGGAGACATCATTCAGGAAAAATACCAATGCACATAAAATAAATAACTCATTAATAAAACTTTTTAAAAAGTAACTGGGACTGATCTTTCTTTTTATATTATTATTATTAATTATTATTATTTCGAGATATGGTCTATGTAGTCTTGGCTGTCCTGGAACTCAATATGTAGACCAGGCTGGCCTTGAACTCAGGGATATGCCACAGAGATATGCTTGTCTCTGTGCTTCAGATTAAAGGTGTGCACCACCATGCCCAGCGGGACTGATCCTTCTTAGACCACTCTCAGAGAATCTTATTTTAGAGTTCTTGTCTGATCCCATTTCCAAAGATATCTAGTGTCATAAGTTTCTGAGGTTTCTTTTTGGGGGGCTTGTGGAGGAGGGTAGTAGGTTCTGGAATATGTATGCTTCAGACTTATGCCTGGTTCTCCCTACCATTAGCTTCAGATTCCGATTACTAGGGTCTGGGAAGTTAGATTCCATTCTTGTATCAGTTTCCAGTGTATTTCAGCTGTTGTTTCCCCCTGCCTTTCTCATCTTTGGGAACTACTGATTTTTTTTTATAAGTAAATAAATCCTTTTATTATTGTTTCAGTGGGGTTTGGGAAAGGAATAGAATTGGATCCAAGGTTCTGTTACATCTTATGTGGTGATTTGGTTATAGTGGTTGTAATAGCTTCATGTCGGTATCCACAAGTCTAACACGATTAACTTTTCTGTTTTATAGTTTCTGATGAACATCTCTCATCGTAAGTACATACTCTTGTTTGATTTTAAAAAGTTACTGCATTTTAAGAGCTAAATCCTTTCAGTACATTTCTTGGTTTTAAAAAATAAGAAGAGGGTATGGAGTCTTGGCTTTCTGCTATTCCAGAGGACCCAGGTTCCATTCAGAAGGTGCACAACCACCTATCACTCCAGCTCTGGGAGAGCCAACATCTTCTTCTGGCCTCTGCGGTCACTGCAAACACATGGTACACAGACTTGCATGTAGACAAAACTCCTATACACATACATTTTCTTTAACGTTAAAATAAAACAAAATAGACGTGGCATATAGGCAGAGTTTTCCTGTCCTGGCAGCCAGTTCCCAAATAACCANGCTGAGGCTTATATTAATTACAAATGCTCGGCCAATAACTCAGGCTTGTTACTAACTAGCTCTTACAACTTAACTCATTTCTATTAATCTATGTGCTGCCCCGAGGCTCGTGGTATTTACCTCTATCCCATTTTATGTGTCTTTGTCTATACTCTGGCTGGCTGGCTGGCCACTCCTCTGCCCTTCTTCCTCATCCCAGCATTCTCTCTGTCTCAGGCTGTCTCACCCAGTCTCTTCCTGCCCAACTATATGCCAATCAGCTTTTTATTAACAATGAGAGTAATACATATTTACAGTGTACAAAAGGATTATACCACAGCAGTGGCACATTTGTAATCCCAGCACTTGGAAGGTAGCAGGTATGAGGATCAGGAGTTCAAGGTCCTTCTTAGCTACACTGGAAGCCTGACCTATGCAAGACCTTGTCTAAAAACAAAAACAAAACCTAAGGATCTGGAGAGCTGACTCAGTGCTTCAGAACATTTGGTTCAGTTCCCAGCACACACATCAGGAGGTTCACAAAGCTTCATATCCCCCTTCCTCTAACCTCCATGGGCACCTGTACACACAGTACACATGCATATACTCAGACACATGCACGTACACATAAAATAAAGCAAATAAATCTTTTTAAGTAAGTGAATAAATAGAAAATAGGCAAATAATAAAAGAATGCAAATAGCCAAAAACTTTTAGGGGAAATGATAAATATTACTAATAATCATAAAATGCAAAATAAAGATAATTTTTTCTATAAAACTAGCAACCATAGGGAAAATGTTGAAAGGGATAAGTAATACCCTGCTGGTAGAGATGGTAGAAGGTAACCTGGTGTCTTAGTTAATTTTCTACTACTGTGACAAACCATCATGACAAAGGTAACTTATAAAAGAAAGCATTTAATTGGGGGCTTAATAGTTTCAGAGTGTGAGTCCATGACCATCAGGGGAGGGAGAATGACAGCAGGCAAGGAGACGGGTATGATGCTAGAGAAGTGGCTGAGAGCTTACATCTATCTGATCCACAAGCACAAGGCAGGGAGAAAGAGCTAATTGGGGATGGCATTGGGAAACCTCAAAGTCTGGCCCCAGTGACACACCTCCTCCAGCAAAGCCACACCTCCTAATCCTTCCCAAACAGTTCACCAACTGTGGCTCAAGCATTTCACATGTATGAACCTATGGGGGCCATTCTCATTCAAACCACCACATCTGGCAACTGGCAATATGGCTTTAAAACATACATATTCTTTGACCTGGATATTCCACTTATAAGAATGTCTCCCAAGAAAGTAAATGTGCTGTTCATAAAGATTTTACAAGGAGCAGATTCACCCAGTGCTGAATATGACAACAAAACAACCTGGAAATCATCTACTGAAAAATAGTTTAGGAAGAGTAAAAATGATTCATTTTTAAAGTAGAGATTTTTTATAGTGATCAAAAGTAATAAAAGAATATTTATGGTGTTTGAGAGATGTTCACAGAAGTCATAAAGTAGACAAAGCCATTTTTAAAATAATTGAAGCTAACTATGGTTATCTCTGATTCAGAGATTTAGCAAGTTCCATTTCCTTATTTTTGTTGACTAAATAAATCTTCATGTATTTGGAATAAGAATTTCAAGTGTTCCTTCTCAATTCTTCCTAGTAATGTTATGTGTGAAACTAGTTTATGGGAAAATGAAGCAATACAACTGTTATATTTTAAACTTGATAAGCCATGCTGTGTGTGCATAGATACACGTATACATGTGTGTATACACAGTCATTCCATGAATAATAACATACAAAAACATTAACAGGAAAGAAGCAATTAGCATGAGATCTGCTGCAGATGTAGTCCAGAGGTAGAGTATGTTCTCAGCATGTGTGAGGCCCTAGGTTCAGTCTCCTGTGCCAGGGTGGAGAGAGGAGGGAGGCTCAGACAGAGGGAAGAGAACAAGTAAGTGCCTGCCAAAGGGGTGAAAAGGGAAGAAATGTGTGGCAGCATTGCAAAGAAGTACAGAGAGAGCTTTTAAATCTGTAATAGTATGGTTAGTCTTTTATTTAAAAACACAAAAAAAATCAGCCGGGTGGTGGTGGCGCACGCCTTTAATCCCAGCACTTGGGAGGCAGAGGCAGGTGGATCATTGTGAGTTCCAGGCCAGCCTGGGCTACCGAGTGAGTTCCAGGAAAGGTGCCAAAGCTACACAGTGAAACCCTGTCTCAAAAAACCAAAAAAAAAAAAAAACCTGAAATAAATGAACACGATGTTAACATTTATTCTAGGAAACAAGTGAATCCATGGATTTGGTTTTGTTGGTTAGTTGTTTTGTTTTGTCTTTAATTTTTTATGCTGTCTCTTATACACATCTAGATGTGTATAAGAGACAGGGTCTACTGTGAGCTGCCATGTGGGTACTGGGAACCAAACCCAGGTCCTCTGGAAGAGCAACCAGTGCTCGTAACTGCTGAGCCATCTCTCCAACCCAAGTCCATGGGTTTTGTTAACATTTTTTCCAAATTAAAATTATTTTTTATTTTAAGTCTGAGGATTGGGCAAGGGAGGCAGCTCAATTGGTATACTGTTTCTCTTGCAAGCACAGGTGCCTGAGTTCAATCTCAGCACCACTTAAAAGCCAAGTGTGATGGCAATGTGTGCCAAGTAGCAGGCAGTTAGCAACCATCCCTAAAAGATGTAGATGGCACTTGAGGAACAGCACACACAATGAGGGTGCAGAGACTGAGGCAGAGCTCAGTGGTACAGTGCTTGCTTATACCATGTGTGAGGCATTGGGTTCAATTTTCAGCAGCAGCACCACACACACACACACACACACACACACACACAGAGAGAGAGAGAGAGACAGAGAGAGAGAGACAGAGAGAGAGAGAGAGATAGGACAGTGATCCTTTGTGTCAAGTTCCTGAAGTGACACAGAATCAGCCCTTCTAATCCAGTGTCTTTGTATTCCCTAGGCTGAAGTTTGTGTTTGGGTCGTCAGCCATCCAGGCCTTGGACTTAGTTGATCGAGAGTCNGTCACTGTAATCTCATCACCCAGTGGAAGGCGTGTTTACCAGGTACAAGTCTAGAGGTGGGGCACTCAAACAGAGACCTTTAGGACTTAGATCTCCTCAGTGTCTGTGGAAGCTGATGACCAACATGAAGCTGGACAGCCTGGACCTTTTAAGGCTTTTACCCAACTTAGTAAAGCTAACATAATCCTAATTTAAGATTAGTATTTTTTTAAATTGACAAAAACTATATATTTATGACATAAAATGTCTGGATATATGATACCCTATGAGATAACTTCATGTATTGACATATCTGACTATCTCAAACTGTCTTACATGTTTACTTTTTTTGTGATGAGAACTGTAGACGAATGTTTGTCCGGTTCCCCCGCCCAGCTCCCACGGCCACTTAGACCCAAATAAACACACAGAGGCTTATATCATTTTTAAACTATGGCCCTGGCAGGCTTCTCGCTAGCTAGCTCTTACATCTTAAATTAACCCATTTTATAAATCTATGTCNCCACGTGTTCCANGTGGCTTTACCTGTGTGCTGTTACATGTTGCTTTTTAGGTGGCAGAATGGCGCCTGCCCCTGCTCTGCTTTCGGCTTCTCTTCCCCTAGTTCGAATGTCCCGCCTAACCTTATTCTGCCTCACCATTGGCCAAACAGCTTTATTTATCAACCAATCAGAGCAACACATTTTTAGAAAGACATTCCCATCAGAGAACACTTAAAAGCCCATTCTCTTAGAAATTTTCAAATCTGCAGTACATTGTTAGTGTAGTCAATAAATCTCCTGAGCTTATGTCTCCTTCTTTAACTATTTCCCTAGTACCCTCTCCTCTACCCCTAAAATGCTGGGTAACTACCATTCTGCTTTTGCTTCCATAAGCTGGATTATTTTAGACTCCATATACAAGATCATGTAGTATTTGATCTTCCTATACCAGACTTGTTGCACTTAACATAGTATCTCCAGGCATTTTAGAAAGTAAAGATAAATATGACTTGATTCTACTCAGTAGCACTATATAGAACTAACAATGGTGTGAACAGGCTTTTTTCTCGTCTAATGGAGTATGCCAACCTTTGCTCTTTTGTTGATAATGGGTGGGTGCATGCACACACACACACACACACACACACACACACACACACACATATTTATTGATATTTTCCTCTTGTTCATAGTCTCTAAGGCCAAACTGCTCCTTGAAGGTTATTCCATATGTACAGAATAATCTTGTCAGCATTGATCTTTCAAAACTGTGGTCAGAAGTATTTATAATGAGTCAGACTCCTGAGTTCAGGAGTCTGTATGGACCCTAGTTTGCCCCTTGGGGCTTACGATAGATTTGTGATATGACAGCCCCCCTGCCATACTCTCACTACTTTCATGCTATTGATAATTGTCAACAGAAGCAAAGTCTTTCTTCTGCAAGGAACTGAAATGCAGAGGGTAAAGTAACAGTCAATCTGTCTACCTCACACTGCCAGACTCACAACANGAGACTAGAAAACAGACTATATAAACAGTAGGCCAGCACAACCACCTGCTCCCCAGGCTAGCTTCATGAGACAGTGATAAATGTGGCTGTGGTTGAGAGAGGGGCATCTTATGCAGGACACAGAAATGTTGGCAGTGGTGAGCCAAGTTTGTATTTGGTTCAGAAGGGTTAAGAAAGACACCATCAGTGGGTAGGGACATTTTTTCATTGTTTGAATTCTATGTTCTAGTGAACTTCTTAGAGCTGAGACCAAGTCAGCAACTCTTATTAAAAGAAAGTGCCAGTTAATTCTTAGAAAATGACTTGAACAAAGCCTGCTTTGACAAATACGTGTGTCTACTTATGGATCAACTTGCCATTCCATATTGTAGTTGACCTTAGTTGACCTGGCAGATCATCATGTGTTTCTTCATTAAGAAAATGGAGTGTTGGATATATTTACAGTTTTTTTTTTATTTACAGTTTTTGGATAGTACTTTTCTACTCAAAGGGGGAATTTTCTCATGGTGGATTTATAGATGAATAATCAGTTGGAACCACTGAGTTTGTTTCTTGTGTGTTATCTTCTTATATTTTATATACTTAAAATATCCAAAACTACTAGGACCTCTCCAGTCTTCCCCATATTTTATCATCATAGAATTTTGGTTTCAGAGCTGGAGAGATGGCTCAGCAGTCCTCCTGCAGAGGATCCAGGTTCAGTCCTGTTACACACATAGCAGCTCACAACTGCCTATAACTCCACTTTTGGGGGATCTGATGTCCTCTTTTGGCCTCTGTGGGAACCAGGCATGCACATGGTACACACATATAGGAAAGTGAAACACTCCTATATATAAAATAAAAATAATATGTCTTGTTTTGTTTTGTTTTGTTTTGTTTTTTGAGACAGGGTTTCTCTGTATAGCCCTGGCTGTCTTGGTACTCACTCTGTAGACCAGGCTGGCCATGAACTCAGAGATCCATCTGTTTCTACCTACCATGTACTGGGATTAAAGGCNTGTGCCATTACCATCTGGCCTTACAAATATTTTTTTTAAGTGTCAAGTTCAAAAAACTTTTTTGGTCTCAGCTCCGTTATCAGCATAACACTTAACCAGAACAGGCAGACTTCTAGCTGTCCCTTAATTTTGTGATCTGGCTACTAGCTAAAATTTTAAAGATCTTGTTTAAAACAATTTAAAATATTTTTGTCAGTATGACTTTCTTAATGGTTGTTGGTCATATCCTTTATTATATTATGTTGCTTTGTCCCTAGATTTGTGGCTGCCAGCTTCACTTTGACTTGAGTTGAATGAGGCTAGAACTGACACCCTCCCATCAGTCTTTTGGGCACTGTACAGTCATGCAGTGAGACTCTGCCTTAATCCTTGTTTGTATAAGATGATAGCAGTTGAANCAGATGCTGCCTTGATACCCAGCTAATAACCTTTCCAAGAGTCAACTTTTACTCTATAGGTCAACCCAGATATTGTCATTGTCCTCCAGGTATAACATGTAATTATTTTAAAGTCATTGTTTTGTTGCTGTCACCTGAACTGCTTTTTAGACACTTTGAGCTCACTCAGGAAGGGGCTACTTCAGTCAGGAGAGGCTAAGTGCTGGCAATCTGAAAGATTTACAGAACAAGATTTAGACCTTACTGCACATCCACAGGAGGCAACTGCAGTTCCACTCCTAAACTTCCGCACTCAGGCATCCCAGTTCTGAAGCGGCCCTCCTGAAGAACATTGGAGAACATGGCATGCTACAGTTTTTAACATCTGCTCAGCTACTCACATTCTATGAGCTAACACAGCTCACACAGCCAGTCTGTATCAGGACAGGAACCATAAGCCCTTTTTCCAGAAAGAGGCAGCAAACACAGGAAACAATAAATGCAGCTTCCCCAATGCAGTAGCCTACAGGGCCGGAGGTGGTTATAAGGTTGTACCTGTGAATGGATGATGATGGGGTCATTCTCCTTACAAGCTACCCGAAGTCACTACAGACTTCCTGCCAGTGAGATGCCTGAGAGTCCAGTCCTGGTCTTGAGTGTGTTCTTTCCTGTTAGTGTCTTTTAAAAATCTAGGTTTGGGGGGGTGTGGGGGTGTGAGTGGGGCACATTCTAGCCTATGCTGAGTGGAAGAACTCGGACCAGTTCCTGTAAGAGAGGGTCCTTCTTCCACTGAAGAGTAAAGACACTGAATTCAATTACCCCTGAGGTCAATTTCCAGTTCTGAACATTTCTAACTCAGATTTTTGTCCGATTATTGGGTTCAGCAGTTGCCAACTGCTAGATAAGGAAGAAGCAAATTAAAGCACTTATTGTCTTTAAAGTATCTACTGCCCCAGGGATTTGACCAGTTTACTTTGAATCTCAGACAGCCTTTCAAAGGGTAAAGCAAGGGAACCTCTGTAGAATTCCTCTCTGTCCCTAAATCACCAGGCTTTGATTCAGCATAATCCAGGAAGCATTGTGATAGATCCGGGACCTGCAGAGTTCAGGAGGCTTTGCCTCCTTAAGTCTAAATCTAGAGAGAAAAGACAGGGGAGCCAAGTAAAGAAAGAACGCTAAAGGTGTATTTGGAGATACACCTTTGGGTAGTCTGGAGAGCCAATGATTATCCCTGTTACTGTTGAATGCGGTGAGTTTTCTTTAGGATAAAGTGGAAAGCAGTCAGCTTTAATGTCCATTGTCTTTCTAGACTCACTAGGGAAACTGTGTTGATACTCAGTGCTGTGGATGTCATGCTTGGAACAGGAAATNTGTTTAATACCTGATTTAAACAGGTCTAGTCTTTAATGGGTATGGTGTTCGGACATTCCTCGTCATCTCAAATCCCCTATGAAATTCTGCTGACCAAGTCAACAATTACCAGAAAAGCTATATTATATTCAGTACTAAATAGACAAACAGAAGCACAACACTTGAACCTATTATTTCTTCTAGTTAAGGCCTTACCTGTTATTTGTTCTCAGGTTGGGGCAGAGAATCCTGGGAATGCTGACATTACAATTTTAACGAATCCTGGCTTTTTCATTTAGATTGCCATTTTAAAGCCTAAATTTAATTTGAAAGCCTTCTGGTAAATTCAGATATGACAGTTCATTGTAAAGTAATTCAAATATTTGTACTTCCCTTTAATGATAAGATGCAGCCCGTGTTAGCTAGTGTTCATCACTATAATGATTATCTGGCATAAGTTACTGTAAAGGAGAATAGGTTTCTATTGGCTAGCAGTTTCAGAGGTTTCCATCCATGGTCACTGGGCCCTGTTGTACTGGCCTATGCCAGCACAGTGTGTTACAGCATATTATATCAGGAACAGGAGTCTGAGAATGCCTCTTCACCCAGCAGCCAGGAAGCCAAGACAGGAAGGTTAGAATTCCAGTATTTCATGCAACGGCATGCCCACAGCAACCTAACTCCCTCTAACTATATCCTAAAGGTTCTGCCATTTCCCATATGTACTGAGAGATAGCAACCAAGCTTTTAACACATGTGCCTTTGGGGGACATTCAGAATCCAAACTATAGCAAACATTTCCAACAGGAAATGTTTGACTACTTAGTGGTGGAGTGGTTTTTCCAACAAACTGGTCCAATCACACCACAGGCAAATCTTATTTTCCTTTTACGTTTCCTTTGTGTTTCTTTTGACTGTCACCAAGGGTGTTTGTTGTACTGGGCCTCTCACCAACACCCACATGTCTGTGTCCTTCTTCCATCTCGCTGGATGAGTAGGCAGATCTGAACTTGCCTCCTTTCCTGAGACCTCCATCCTGAGCAGCTGAGTCATCCCTTTCACAAGACTCCACTTTATTTATTCTCCCCACTCAGATGCTTCTCTCACACCCTCTCTACTTTCTTCATCTGAGAGCTGCCCTGCTCCCTGAGCACTCTACCCATTTTCACTCTCTGGGAATGTAACAGTAGCTTTAGAAATGTCTGTGCATGCTGTCTAATGCCACAGGTTAAGGGCCCACAGTAAAATGCACACAGGCTTTTCTCTTCACTACTTTTTAACCCCTACAGGCTGAGACCTGTGCATCACATGAGAACAAGAGGCTGTGTGGAAGGCTGAATTAGACTGAAGGTCTTCCACTGTCTAAAGTCCTAGAAAGCTGAAGAGATAAGAGTTTGCACACTGCAGAAAGAAAACTTGTGTTTCCTTTTGTATAGACTCTAGGGCAGTTCTTCACAATGATGTTCATCAGCAGCTCTCATGCACTGGATGGATTGTCAGGAAGTTGTATCAGGAGCAAACCTTCTAACACTGTCCTTTTCTTCCCAGGTGCTTGGTAGTTCTGGCAAAACATACATATGCCTGGCTACCTGTCACTACTGCTCATGCCCAGCGTTTGCCTTCTCAGTGTTAAGGAAGGGTGACAATCTGCTGGTAAGAATGGGCTCTTGCCACTGCACACAAATTGGGAGAGAAAAGGCTAGCCTCACTTCAGACTTTAAGTGCCACATACATTTTGGGGGGTGGGGGGTTTACATAGAATGAGTATTTCCCTCAATGTTGGAGAAATTGTAGTTTACTGATCTTGTCTTAGTTACCTCTTGGATTTAGCCTCCTAAAATGCAATGTCATTTTTGGTACTTCACCAGTTTCTTTTTATTTAAAAAGTTATAGAGGAGGTTGTGGGGATAGTAAAGTAATCTTGGAAATGAGTACTGAGGCAGTAGATGGTCCAGTAGAGAGAGAAGTGAATAAAAGATGCTTATACACCATCCCACTGCTGGTAAAGATGACTTGGCCTCATACTCATCCTCATATGGAGCAGGAACACCTCCGTCTAGAGCATCAAGTAAGGACAGCACANTGTTTAAAACAATTTAAAATATTTTTGTCAGTATGACTTTCTTAATGGTTGTTGGTCATATCCTTTATTATATTATGTTGCTTTGTCCCTAGATTTGTGGCTGCCAGCTTCACTTTGACTTGAGTTGAATGAGGCTAGAACTGACACCCTCCCATCAGTCTTTTGGGCACTGTACAGTCATGCAGTGAGACTCTGCCTTAATCCTTGTTTGTATAAGATGATAGCAGTTGAANCAGATGCTGCCTTGATACCCAGCTAATAACCTTTCCAAGAGTCAACTTTTACTCTATAGGTCAACCCAGATATTGTCATTGTCCTCCAGGTATAACATGTAATTATTTTAAAGTCATTGTTTTGTTGCTGTCACCTGAACTGCTTTTTAGACACTTTGAGCTCACTCAGGAAGGGGCTACTTCAGTCAGGAGAGGCTAAGTGCTGGCAATCTGAAAGATTTACAGAACAAGATTTAGACCTTACTGCACATCCACAGGAGGCAACTGCAGTTCCACTCCTAAACTTCCGCACTCAGGCATCCCAGTTCTGAAGCGGCCCTCCTGAAGAACATTGGAGAACATGGCATGCTACAGTTTTTAACATCTGCTCAGCTACTCACATTCTATGAGCTAACACAGCTCACACAGCCAGTCTGTATCAGGACAGGAACCATAAGCCCTTTTTCCAGAAAGAGGCAGCAAACACAGGAAACAATAAATGCAGCTTCCCCAATGCAGTAGCCTACAGGGCCGGAGGTGGTTATAAGGTTGTACCTGTGAATGGATGATGATGGGGTCATTCTCCTTACAAGCTACCCGAAGTCACTACAGACTTCCTGCCAGTGAGATGCCTGAGAGTCCAGTCCTGGTCTTGAGTGTGTTCTTTCCTGTTAGTGTCTTTTAAAAATCTAGGTTTGGGGGGGTGTGGGGGTGTGAGTGGGGCACATTCTAGCCTATGCTGAGTGGAAGAACTCGGACCAGTTCCTGTAAGAGAGGGTCCTTCTTCCACTGAAGAGTAAAGACACTGAATTCAATTACCCCTGAGGTCAATTTCCAGTTCTGAACATTTCTAACTCAGATTTTTGTCCGATTATTGGGTTCAGCAGTTGCCAACTGCTAGATAAGGAAGAAGCAAATTAAAGCACTTATTGTCTTTAAAGTATCTACTGCCCCAGGGATTTGACCAGTTTACTTTGAATCTCAGACAGCCTTTCAAAGGGTAAAGCAAGGGAACCTCTGTAGAATTCCTCTCTGTCCCTAAATCACCAGGCTTTGATTCAGCATAATCCAGGAAGCATTGTGATAGATCCGGGACCTGCAGAGTTCAGGAGGCTTTGCCTCCTTAAGTCTAAATCTAGAGAGAAAAGACAGGGGAGCCAAGTAAAGAAAGAACGCTAAAGGTGTATTTGGAGATACACCTTTGGGTAGTCTGGAGAGCCAATGATTATCCCTGTTACTGTTGAATGCGGTGAGTTTTCTTTAGGATAAAGTGGAAAGCAGTCAGCTTTAATGTCCATTGTCTTTCTAGACTCACTAGGGAAACTGTGTTGATACTCAGTGCTGTGGATGTCATGCTTGGAACAGGAAATNTGTTTAATACCTGATTTAAACAGGTCTAGTCTTTAATGGGTATGGTGTTCGGACATTCCTCGTCATCTCAAATCCCCTATGAAATTCTGCTGACCAAGTCAACAATTACCAGAAAAGCTATATTATATTCAGTACTAAATAGACAAACAGAAGCACAACACTTGAACCTATTATTTCTTCTAGTTAAGGCCTTACCTGTTATTTGTTCTCAGGTTGGGGCAGAGAATCCTGGGAATGCTGACATTACAATTTTAACGAATCCTGGCTTTTTCATTTAGATTGCCATTTTAAAGCCTAAATTTAATTTGAAAGCCTTCTGGTAAATTCAGATATGACAGTTCATTGTAAAGTAATTCAAATATTTGTACTTCCCTTTAATGATAAGATGCAGCCCGTGTTAGCTAGTGTTCATCACTATAATGATTATCTGGCATAAGTTACTGTAAAGGAGAATAGGTTTCTATTGGCTAGCAGTTTCAGAGGTTTCCATCCATGGTCACTGGGCCCTGTTGTACTGGCCTATGCCAGCACAGTGTGTTACAGCATATTATATCAGGAACAGGAGTCTGAGAATGCCTCTTCACCCAGCAGCCAGGAAGCCAAGACAGGAAGGTTAGAATTCCAGTATTTCATGCAACGGCATGCCCACAGCAACCTAACTCCCTCTAACTATATCCTAAAGGTTCTGCCATTTCCCATATGTACTGAGAGATAGCAACCAAGCTTTTAACACATGTGCCTTTGGGGGACATTCAGAATCCAAACTATAGCAAACATTTCCAACAGGAAATGTTTGACTACTTAGTGGTGGAGTGGTTTTTCCAACAAACTGGTCCAATCACACCACAGGCAAATCTTATTTTCCTTTTACGTTTCCTTTGTGTTTCTTTTGACTGTCACCAAGGGTGTTTGTTGTACTGGGCCTCTCACCAACACCCACATGTCTGTGTCCTTCTTCCATCTCGCTGGATGAGTAGGCAGATCTGAACTTGCCTCCTTTCCTGAGACCTCCATCCTGAGCAGCTGAGTCATCCCTTTCACAAGACTCCACTTTATTTATTCTCCCCACTCAGATGCTTCTCTCACACCCTCTCTACTTTCTTCATCTGAGAGCTGCCCTGCTCCCTGAGCACTCTACCCATTTTCACTCTCTGGGAATGTAACAGTAGCTTTAGAAATGTCTGTGCATGCTGTCTAATGCCACAGGTTAAGGGCCCACAGTAAAATGCACACAGGCTTTTCTCTTCACTACTTTTTAACCCCTACAGGCTGAGACCTGTGCATCACATGAGAACAAGAGGCTGTGTGGAAGGCTGAATTAGACTGAAGGTCTTCCACTGTCTAAAGTCCTAGAAAGCTGAAGAGATAAGAGTTTGCACACTGCAGAAAGAAAACTTGTGTTTCCTTTTGTATAGACTCTAGGGCAGTTCTTCACAATGATGTTCATCAGCAGCTCTCATGCACTGGATGGATTGTCAGGAAGTTGTATCAGGAGCAAACCTTCTAACACTGTCCTTTTCTTCCCAGGTGCTTGGTAGTTCTGGCAAAACATACATATGCCTGGCTACCTGTCACTACTGCTCATGCCCAGCGTTTGCCTTCTCAGTGTTAAGGAAGGGTGACAATCTGCTGGTAAGAATGGGCTCTTGCCACTGCACACAAATTGGGAGAGAAAAGGCTAGCCTCACTTCAGACTTTAAGTGCCACATACATTTTGGGGGGTGGGGGGTTTACATAGAATGAGTATTTCCCTCAATGTTGGAGAAATTGTAGTTTACTGATCTTGTCTTAGTTACCTCTTGGATTTAGCCTCCTAAAATGCAATGTCATTTTTGGTACTTCACCAGTTTCTTTTTATTTNAAAAGTTATAGAGGAGGTTGTGGGGATAGTAAAGTAATCTTGGAAATGAGTACTGAGGCAGTAGATGGTCCAGTAGAGAGAGAAGTGAATAAAAGATGCTTATACACCATCCCACTGCTGGTAAAGATGACTTGGCCTCATACTCATCCTCATATGGAGCAGGAACACCTCCGTCTAGAGCATCAAGTAAGGACAGCACANGTCTACACATTGTTTATTCCAAAGGGAAAGAAATGCACTACCCTCCTCTCCTAAGAGGTGGTGGTTAGTCCTTAGTCTTACCAAAGTAGAGGACAATAAAGTCCACCTCATTCCTTCTCTTTTATTTTTTTAAAGATTTTTTTTGTAATGATAATTTATTTTTATTTTGTTTGCATTTGTGTTTTGCCTGCATGTATGTCTGTGTTAGGGTATCAGATCTTGGAGTTACAGACAGTTGTGAGCTGCCATGTGGGTGCTGGGAATTGAACTCGGGTTCTCTGGAAGAGCAGTCAGTGCTCTTAACCACTGAGACATCTCTCAAGGCCTCNCCACCTTCTTATGCTATTGGCAGTTTAAACATCTTGAGAGTTTGGTGCCAAATTGAGTNTCTCTACTCATATACACACCCCACTAGCCACTAGTGTGGTATATTTCACCTGTAAAATGACAGGCTTGAACCATGGTCCTCTCAGGATCCAATGCTGTGTTCTGTGTCATAGGTCTAACAGGGTCATCTCCCCACATTTGTGTATATATGAGAATTTTCCCTATGCTCTTTCCCCACCTCAGAAGACAGCAGTGGTTAAAGTGGAGCAGAGGCTTTGCACACCCATTATAATGAAGTTTAAACCTGCTGGGTGGCTGTTAGATATGCATGAGCTCACTCGTGAGGAACACTAAGCAGTATAGTGCCTCAAGGACTGTCAACCATCGCTGTAACCACACTCTGAAGGCGAGGATGAAACCAACTGAAAGCATGGCAGTTTCACTCTTCTCCTTGCATGTGATAGTGAGAGGTCTTGATTAGACTGGCCAAACATGATCCTGCTTGTTCCTAACAGGTTTGTGTTTTGTATTCCAGTGTAAGCATCTCCTGGCAGTTTATCTTAGTCAGGTTATGAGAAACTGCCAGCAGCTCAGCGTGTCAGACAAGCAACTGACATACCTATTATTGATGGAGAAGACACAAGAAGCATAAAAGATGCAGATGGAACATTGTTGTCTCTCAAGACAGAAGCCGATCAGGAAATTCACTCAACATCTCATGGTTCACAAGGCGGAGGAATAAGATACACTTCCAGGCTTGTTACTGTCACTTCGCCCTCATGGGCTTTGGATTGCCACTGTAGGCTGCAGAGGGTTCGTGTGTGGTTAAGAGCCCTTTATGATCCTAACACAAACCAGTCTCTGAGCCCCACAGGTAGAAATGTCCCTGGGTACAATTCAATATTGTTGACTCAAATAAAACCTGATTATGTTGTATCTGCAACTAGATCGTGTTACCAAAGTGTTAGTAACTTTGTAAAGGTAATGTGGGAGACCAAACTGAGTAAGAGCAAGCTTAAATGAGAAAATTATTCCTCAGTAAAGGACTAGAGCAGACATGTAGCTAAATGGCAGCAAGTATGAGAAGATGAGGGGTCTTCTGCGAAGTTCATCTGTGGGCAGCTTACAAGGCTGTACTGGGAGAAATGGTGTGGAGTACAGGGAGAGCTGGGTTTGCTCTGTGAGCATTTCTAGGCTTCTATAGCAGGATAAGGAACATAGTAAAGCCCTGAAAGGAAACTAGATCCTACTAGGAATTTCACATGAGAAAGAAAAAACAGACTAGGTACCAGGAGCAGTGTTGGAGAGAAGAGACAGGATAGACCCAAAGAGAACAAAGGAACAATGAGAAAATAACTATGAAGAGACAAGATAGACCCAGAAAGAGCAAAGAACAATGAGACGGTAACTATGAAGAGAAAACAGATTGTAGCCCAGGAAAAGGACTTAAAGAGGTAAAGCTNTGACAGCCAGAAGATGCCAGGGGGTCAGTTATTCCCTGTNTCTCTAAGCACTCACCCTTTTAGGACCTGAAGAAGTAGACAAATGGAATAGGTGAGTTCATAGCCTAGGGACCCCACACACACTGTTGTGCCCCAAACACAAACTGTTAGTGAACAGCTGCTGGATAAAAAGCCAAATACATGTTGCAGTGTTCTCTGGTTGGCTGAGCATTATGTTGAGTTGTAGCAAAGAAAAATGGATTTCTTTGTTAGTTGAGAGACTTGGACTCCATATGAGCTTCCTCTAAGCAGCCTTCAGGGTAAGGTGCAAACAGTACATTAAGTACAGCAAGCTAGTGCAGCACCGTGAACATGCTTTTACAAAGTTTTATTTCACTGAATATAATACACAATTGGGTATTTTTGCTTAGTAAAATTTTCACACTATGGGTTCCAATAAATTTTAACTTGGGAGAGAAGCAAACCCAGCATCTAGGTTGAGAAGCAGGATTCCAGTCAAGGAGAGACCCCATTTCTCCAGTTTCTACCTCTAGTATTTTGTGTACATGGAAAATAATGAAATTAAGTTTTTTTTTTTTTTAATTATAATCTTACTTCAAAACTTAGGAGAATATCATTCCCTAAATTAATAAATACAACAGTATCTTGATTGAAGAATTATACTTTAGTTTTCTGGGTTGCTGTCCTAGGAACAAGTATACATTAGTATAGCCAACTTTTTTTTTCCCATTGCTGTAAGTGAAAAATACTTTTATTATAATAGTTCACAGTGCTTCACAGTAAGGTAAGCTTCAGTCATTTTCTACCATGAATGAGGCAGATTCTTAAAAATAAAAACGTCTTTGGGAATCAATTCAAGCCACTGCCATCATCCACACAGTAGAGCAGCTGAACAGATCTATACATGNATTTGTTAACCTTGGAGGCTACTGATTGCATATGCATATTAGCTAGACTTGAGTAACTCCAGGTAAGTATCAGAAGAGGCAGCTCATATNCTTGGGAGGCGTAGCTGTCTTTCACAGTGAGAATCAGCCAGTGTTGTCGAGTCCCATTGTTTTTTAAGCCTTCTTCTCCAAAAGGCAGAGCCTAGGTCATAAGCCCAGACTGAAAGCAGACTGTGCCCCGGCCTGCCCACTCCCACCTTTGGTGTCTGTCTGGCAGAGAACATAACTGGAGATGATTTTGTGGAAAGTGTAGCGGAAGTCTCGGTTCCTGTAGGCATATACAATGGGATTGACAACTGAGTTGGCATGTGACAGGAGGATGGCAACATTCTTCATCCACTTGGGCTTTTCAAGAGCTGGGTGGAAAAGAGTGACACAGTTGATGGCATGTACTGGTAGCCAGCAAAGAGCAAAAATGCCTACGATCATAGCCAGTGACTTGGCTGCATGGATCTCTCGCTGCAGAGTGGTCCTGGAATGGTCCATCAGTTCCATACGCTGAAGCTGCTTACAGGCCACCATGAAGATTTTGATGTAGATCACCAACATTATGAGCAGTGGAGGGAGGACACACCCAAAGAAGTTGAAATAGACCATGTAGTTCATGGCGACCACATTCTCAAAGAGACACTTCACAGGACAGCAGCTTTTATTCATGAGTCCATCTCCAAGTTCTGTGCAGTTGCTGGTGACACTGTGTTTACAATTCCAACCCAGGAATGGAGTCAGTCCAATGCCAAACGCAAGGACCCAGAGGACAGCAATGATCCCTCTTGCTCGGGTCCCAGTGACCAAACTTTTATACCTGTTCAAGAGAATATCATCTGTTATTGGTCATGTTACAGTATTCCTTAACCAGAGCCCAAAGTCCTACCTTGGCTGGTAGCCATGGCCCTTTAGCTCCCCCAGCCTTGAAGGTTCACCCTCTGGGGCACCATGGCTGTTACTTAACACAGAGTCACAGGAGCAAGCTCAATAAGACTGTCATTCTTAGCCAGGCATGCCTTTTATCCCAGCACTCGGGAGGCAGAGGCACATAGATCTCTGTGAGTTTAAGGCCAGCCTGGTTTACATAGCAAGTTCTAGGACAGCCAGAGCTACAGAGAAACCCTGTCTTGAAAAACAACAACAAAAACCCTCATTCTTGACTGAGTACTTGTTTCTGTTTAGTGATAGACAGCCAGTGACAAAGTTAGAGATGTCTTAGAGGCCCTTTTTAATAGCCTCAGTANTGGCTAATTTTAGGTCTTCTGTAAGGTGCTGTTCAAGTGAACATCAGTGAACAGAAGAACATGTACATGCTCTAGTGTTAAAGGACCGACATCATAAGGGGAGACGTGACTAACCAATAGTGAGGAGACATGTATATGAAACCTGACTCACAAGGTGACACTTGAACAAGGGTCCACAGAGCCTCCTGCACTCAGGTCCTTTTGACTCAGGACCTGTGGCTTTTGACAAGAATCATTTCTCTCAACACCAGAAGTTTGCCTTAGAGCTGGTTGTAATGGGTGCACACTTGTGGTCCCTCCAATCAGGAGGCTGAGGCCACAAAGCAAAATCTTATCCCACAAAAGGAAAATGGCCTTCTTGAGACTCTGGGCAGGGGCACTGCTGACTTCTCTGCAGACTCTAGAACAGCTCTGCTAATGCCTCATCTAGAGAAAGCCACCAGCACGAGAGTTACTGAGACTTGAGAACTCAACATTAATAACTGGTTATTAATTTGTTACATATATTTCCCCTCAACTAAAATGACAACCACTAAGGACAGACCATATCTTGTTGAACTGGTATCCCAGGACCTAGCATGGTGCCCAATATACAGTCAGTTCTTTTTTTGTTTGTTTTTTTGTTTTTGTTCTGTTTGGTTTGGTTTGGTTTAGTTTGCTTTTGGTTTTTCAGGACAGGGTTTCTCTGTGTAGCCCTGGCTGTCCTGGAACTCACTCTGTAGACCAGGCTGACCCCGAGTTCAGAAATCCACTTGTCTCTGCCTCCCAAGTTTGGGATTAAAGGTATGCATCACCACAGCCCAGCTATAGTCAGTTCTAAGCACAGCCATTATGAAAACATTCCTCATGTGCTACCTGTTAGCAGTAGCACTGCAGCAACTGTGTACTAGGAACACTCAATGCTGTGGCCTGGGCAAGCAGGACAACCAGTACAGTCTGCAGAGGAAGCCAACAGAGACCTGCTTCATGCATAATGACAGTTCGTCTTTGCAGCTTCCTCTCAGCAGTGGGCAGCTCAGTTGCAGGACCTTTACTACAGGATGACCTGCTGAGCTCAGCTGCTCACTGCATTTTTCTTGGCCAGTGATGAAACCTTCTTAAAAATGTTTTTCCTTNCCAGTGCCTTACTAGCAATGTCAATAGCACAGTTAGTCTCTACGGGGTAACAGAATGCCTCCACAAAGGCTCGGCACTCAGAATCCTGTCCGTGAGGTAGCCTGCACCACAGCTCTGCCCTTGACTCAGCCATATTAAGTTAGTTCAGCTGAACACAGTCCACAGTTGGTGGACTAACTATGTGGGGTAAGCAAATCCTAACACTTCCATTCTCTGTCAGTGACTGGGAAGGTACAAACAAGGAAAGCTTCAGTATAGGACATCATGGAAGACTTGGAGTAGAAGCTTATAGATGAGAGGGAGGAGAAACTTGAGCAGTGAGAAGATTCCAGGCAAATGGCACTCATGTGGGCTTTCAGACAGTGCCAGCTTACAGGCTAGGGGCTGTGGAAGACTTGTGAGCCAAGTAGTGGCACTGTTCATGTTGCAGAAAGCACCACAGCAACTGAGTTCTAGGAGTACAAGAGAGAGCAGCTAGGAAACTATTTCAAAATTCAAGAAAATGATCTCTGGGATCAGGACTTCAGCCTAGATGATGCAATGGATACTGGAAAAAGAACCAGCAGGCCTTGAAGATGAATTAGAGGGAGGATGGAGAAGAATCAGGGATGATGCATGGTTTTCAGGGGTTTTCCCCAGTATCCAGGGAAACATTCACTGAAACAGATGATTAAGGGCAGAGATTAAGGTCATGGGAAGAGTGGATGTTAGTTAAATGATGATGGTGATCTACAGAGAAGATGCAGAAAGAATGGACACAGTGTTGGATGTGGTGGCATGCCTGTAATCCTAGCACTTGGGAGGTGGGGGGGGCAGGAAGATCAGGAGTTTGAGGCTAATGCAAGCTATACGAGGCTATCCCCAACCCCCCCTCCTGCCCCCAAAGAAAGAAGGCTGAGGAGGCAGAAGGATGCAGGGCCTGTGTGAAGGGACGCTGCCTGAGTTGTGGCAGAAGGAAGGGTAAAANGGCTGGTTTAAGAACAAAGGCTGGAGTGGTGGTGACATGGGGTTGTATCTACTTGAGAATTGTCACTTCACAAAGCTGAGGAAGGGAGAGGCAGCTAGGACATAGGACTTGTCATCTCAGGGAGAGATGAGAGCTTGCCAGGCAAACAGTGANATGACTTTTGGATCTTAATGGTGGTGCCACTTTGTATTTGACAAGGTGCAGGCTGGGACCATGGAAGTGGGAGCTGAGAAGGAGGGAGAGGCACTCTGAGGAAGTGAAGGGACAGACTGGAGCACTCGAGCTGGGTGAGTGAGTAGTCAAGTGTCTAAGAACGATAAGAGCAGTAGACCAACAAAGATCAGGAAGCCAGAGTATGACAGACACCAAATTTGAGACAAGTGCCTGCATACTCCCCTCTCCAAACGAATCCCAGTAGCACAGCACACAAGCCCCTCCCTTCTCTTTGGGTACACTGTACCCTGAAACTCACACATCCCACTAACCAAGTCTCGTGGGGAGGGGCTATCACTATGAGAAACAAGNCTCGGAGGTTAAACGATTTGCTCACTACCACTAAATCATAGCAACACGAAGTCCATCAAATTGATGGCCAGCATTGCCCAAAGTGGTTATTTTCTGTCTAGGACCCCTAGCCCTTCCATGCTCCTATCACGAATCCCAGTTCCCCGTCTTCTGTCGCCCAGCCATGCATCAGCCATGCATTAATTTCCTCCCCCAGGCACAAGAGCTGCTTGCCAAGTCCTGGAGCCTCTGTTCTGCAAGCAGCACCTGGGAATCAGGAAGATCNGGACTTGAAGGGCCTCTATCACTCTGTAGAGCAGTGGTTCTCAACTTGTGAGTCATGACCCCCCAAAGTTGAATGACCCTTTCACAGAGGTCACCTGAGACCACTGGAAAACAGATATTTACATTGCAATTCATAACAGTAGCAAAATTACAGTTATGATGTAGCCATGAAGGGGGCAACCACCACATGAGGAACTGTATTANAGAGTCACAGCCTTAGGAAGGTTGAGAACCACTGCCCTAGGGAAAGAGAGCTGCAGGCTCTTCAATTAGAGGGCACAACCAGCCTCACGACAGCAAACCTCAGCCTTCACAGACATGCACCCGGACCTAAGTGCAGTAAGGAGAAAAGTCCTATGTCCCTGTGCTAGATGGACACTGGAAGGGCTGACCCCTGGGGGCCCTTANACCTGAAGGTTCTGGTCTCCTCCACTTGTGTTCTGTTCTCTCCCTAGCTCCCATTATTCGAAGCAGGGTCTGCATTGGTTCCCTGTGCACCAAGGGTTCTCAGAAAATCCTCAAGTACATGTTTGT
>LZPO01107898.1:573301-589141 GCA_001675575.1 Neotoma lepida
ACAATAGTGACAGAGGGTTGAGTGTGTCTCACAATAGTGACAGGGTTGACAAGTCTCACAATAGTGACAGGGCTGAGTCTCACAATAGTGACAGAGGGTTGAGTGTGTCTCACAATAGTGACAGAGGGCTTCTGTCTCACAGCAGCTTTCTGGAGCCAGGAGGAAGGGGTTGTGAGGGACAAGAAAGGTCTGAGGCCTGTCTTGGAGTGGGGTTCACAATGTTATAGATGCTTTNCCACCAAATCAGGGTCTATTCAAAGAATGTGGGTTTGGGGAGTCATCACTTTTATGGTAAGTGCTCTGTGATAAGCTGTGAAGGAAATAGAGGCCTTAATATTACAAAGCTTTTTTTTCANCTTCAAAAGGAAANTGGTTCNCCCAAAAGTCTTCCAGGACAGCTTCAAGCTACAGTCTCCTGGACACTCTGGTTGAGGGAAGAGGTTTAAAACCCTGGCTTGAAAGATATGGAGTCCATACNGTCTGCAAATATACTGTAATACATCCAAGCATACAAATGTAGCCAATGCCTTCATGAAGAAAGGTTCCCTAAGAGGTGAGGGGAAAGCAGCTCCTCCCTTCCTGCCCATGCAGCTCCAGAGCTCAGCCCAGCTCATGGTACCTCCCTTCCCGGGCCACCACCTTGACATCTCCACCAGACCAGATCACCTCCCCTGACCTCTGGAAGCTTATCTTCTCCAATATGTCTACCCTCAGACTC
This sequence comes from Neotoma lepida, assembly GCA_001675575.1. Classification (NCBI taxonomy): domain Eukaryota; kingdom Metazoa; phylum Chordata; class Mammalia; order Rodentia; family Cricetidae; genus Neotoma; species Neotoma lepida. The sequence continues at coordinate 574,020 of LZPO01107898.1, forward strand.
TCAGACCATGCCCATCTTGAACAGATGATACCAGAGGCGGTCTATGCCCAGGTGCAGTGTGTGGCCCATGGTGTCTGCGGGGTTGGGAGGGGGCAGACATCTACCCACAGTGACACCCATAACTGAATAATTGTGCATTCCACAACAATTAGTGGTCCTGACAATAAAGCAAAGATGTATGGCAACAACTTTTAAGGGGACTTGTTTAGCTGGGAATTGTAGGGCTGGGAATTGTAGGGATGTCTCTCAAGGAACTCTTAGGCCATCTTAAGAGTGAGATGCGGTAGGTAGAGGCGAGGCGGAGATGCCACACCACCNGAAGAGGGACTAGGAAGAACACCTCTGAAGCTTTGGTTGGGTAGGGATAGAGGTGGAGGGGGTGGGCCAGATACTTCAAAGTGTTTCTAAGATCATCCAGAATAGAACACAGTGCCTCTAGTGACACACTGCTCTTTTCTAATGAAATATCTGAGGCTGTGTCCCTTATAAGAAAGGTTTATTAGGGTCACAGCTCTAGAGACCAGAAGTACAAATAGCACGGCCCTAGCTCTGGAGAAGGTGGGTGGTGGCATCGTGGGCAGGAAAGTGTTGTGAAATATCCCTTTATACTGTGTGAAGATGTGTCACTGTGATTGGTTTTATAAAAAGCTGAATGGTCAATAGCTAGGTAGGATTTCCAGGCACAGAGGATGCTGGGAAGAGGAAGGGCAGATGCCAGCTGATGTGGAGAAAGCAGCATGGGCAGTACAGAGTAAAGGTAGCCAAGCCACGTAAAAATCATAGATTAAAAGATACGGGTTAATTTAAGTTATAAGAGCCAGTTAGAAACAAGCCTAAGCTATCGGCCGAGCTTCATAATTAATAATAAGTCTCCATGTCATACTGGGGAGCCAACAGTCCTGATAAAAAAAGTCTGAGTACAGGAAAGCATGTAAAAGAAGCAGTTGTAGACAAGGCTCAAAGCCTGTGCATGGGGTGGGTCCAGAGGCACTCTGTTCATGACAACTCTCTAGAGAGAATGACATCAGGCTCCTCTGAGGGCAGAGCCCTCTGTCAACTCATCACTTCCCACTAGGCTACCCCTTAAAGCGCCCATTTTTTAACCCTTTCAACTGTTCCTTAATTTCTCCACTCCAAGAACACAGCTCCCAACACGTGCCCCCCTAGGGGTCAATGTGGAGAGCATTTCTTTTCTGAGGAGCTGGGGTGAAGGCTACACCACAACATCTTTGTTAATAGCTGGTCAGGAGATAATACTTTCACTGTGGGCAGAGGAACTGAAACCACGCTGGTGACAGGACTGGGACTTGGCTGCCAACTTGTTTAGTTGGAACTGCTCATGCCTGGGCCTTGGGACACCTCACTCATGCACACAGATATGGGTACACCTGATCCTAGAGGGTAGTCAGTGACATTTGAAATTCAGATAGTTTCTAATCTAAGTATGCCTGCCCAATTGTCACTAAGAAATTGTCATTTATTAGTAATCCAAAGCTAACCAACTGTCCTAAATTTTACCTGATGATCCTACTTGTAATCGGAGGCTTTTCTCTGTCCTGCCCTGTCCCATAGCCATTTCCAAATAATCACTCAGAGGCTTATATTAATTATAAATGTTTGATCAATGGCTCAGGCTTATTACTAGCTAGCTCTTACTTTAAATTAACCCATTTCTACTAATCTATGCATCGCCATGTGGCCTGTGGCTTACTGGTTCTCTGACATCTTGTTCCTTGGGTGACTGGGTTGCATCTGCCCTGACTCCACCCTTCTTCCCCTATCTCTCCATTTGGCTTTCCCACTAGCCTTATTCTGCCTGGCTATTTAATAAAATATAAATAAAAACAGCTTTATTTATCAACCAATGAGAGCAACACATTTTCACAGCATACAGAAAGACCATCCCACAACACCTACTTGGTCTATAAACCATACCACCTGGACTCATTCCTCAGGGAATTGGCTGAAGACATTCTTTTAGAAAGTGGTAAGCTTAAATACCACCCAGCCCAACGCAATGGGTAGGATGTTCGTATCCCTACACATTGTATATAGTGAGACCCCAATTCCAAGGTAGGGTATAAGGAAGTGGTTGGGTCAGACATAGGCCAGAGTCCTCATGAATGGGACCGGTGTCTTTGTATGAGAAGGCCAGATCCCTAAAAAATAAAACCTAAAATGAGAAATAAATTTGCTTTGGTTATAAACTACTCAGTTTATGGTGGTGTGCTTCATCTGTCCTAATGGACACAGAGGAGTGTGGACGGAGGGAAGAGAAGAGAATGCAGAGTGTAGGGTGGGACGGGGCCCGAGGGAAGGATAGCCACCAAGAGAGGGGGGAGTAGAGTTGGGTTCTGACTAAAGACTGACCTGTGGCCTGACAGGTGGAGGGGATAGTGACTTCTTTTTCCTAAAAATAATTATATGAGTATGAATATATGTGTATGTGTGTGTGTGCNTGTGTGTTTTGCCTGCTTGTATGTATGTGTATCATGTATATAAAGTGTTCAAGGAATCCAGAAGAGGACATTGGATTGCCTGGGAATGGAGTTACAGATGGTTATAAGGCACCTTGTGGGTGCTAGGAACCAAACCTGGGTCCTCTGCAAGAGCAGCAAGTGCTCTTAATCACAAAGTCATCTCTCCAGCCCCTCATGGTGACTTCTTGTGGATAGTGGTGGGCCTCAGGGACAAGAGATTATGGATGACCCTGGAGAAAAAGGTTTCAATGCAGGAGTGCAGGGAGAGACTGCACAGCAGCTACTGCCCATCATCATGTCTTCAAGTGCAGGCCTCTTTCCATGTCTGGAGATGGAGCACTGTCCAGTCTGTGCTCTAGGGAACGCTGTCCCAGAGATGGGGTCCTGTGGATGCAGACAGCAGGGGCCAGCCTATGAGGCTCAACAGAACCTCAGCTTACCAGATCTGAGCTGAGACCCAGAGAGACTCTTATCCCCACTTACCACTCATCTCTGACCTGGGAGTCACCCTACTCTCTGATGCCCTAGTACCACCTGTCTGCCCTTCTTCCATCATGTCCCAACCTGGCCTGGCCACTGGGATCAACTGCAAGGCTATGGGGGGTTGAGGGCAATGACTTAATGTCAGTATCCGACTGGCTGGCGCTGCTCTGCTGCTGGAAGCAAGTAGCCCTGCTGGGTTGGTCCTAGCAGAGGGCACTGTATGCTAGTAAGCTCTGTGTTGGGCAGCAGGAGCTGTTACCCTGGATTTGAACCTGTTCCCTGAAGCTGTTTTCTCCCAGGCTTNCCTGTGCCTGTCCAAAGAACACTCAGACCCTGAAGGTCTGCAGGAATCAAGGTTAGCATAGGCAATGCCCTGTTCAGGTGACCAACACATGCATGTGCACACTAGCGCAGACACACTGGCTGCCACACAATATTCAAAGCTAACAAAAGGATTCTGCTCAGTGCAGGGAACCTGTGGCAGGCAGGTGGTCTCCATCTAACCCCTAGAACAAGTCAGGCAATAAGAGCAGCACAGCCTGCCCTGTTTCTTTTGCCAATGACTGACTAAGTTGGGGCATGTGATGCTGTCTTGGTCAATGTGACAGAACCCAAGGGGCTGAAGGCTGGGTCTGAGAAAGGCATTTGAGCTGTGCTGAGGATTTGGGACATAAATCCCATGAGCCTGGTTTAGTCTGTCACTAGAAAATCAAATCTATGCACAAACTCCTGGCTAAAGATACATCTGAGATCTTAAGGCGAGAACTCATTTCTGTCTGCCACAAGGTAGGAATTCCGTGTTTTCAAATAAGAAGACATGGTAAAGGCATCACATAGCATCACCTGAGGAGTACCTACTGCCTGGAGTACAGGCTTGCTTCACTACAGGTACCTGTAATGGTGGAATATGGCGGTGCCCAGGTTTTGATACCAGATGGCTTAGGTTTAACTTTCTGCTTTGCTTCCTCCAAGCTAAGTTACTGTAAACAAATTATTTAACCTTTGTATGCCTCTGTTTGCTCGTTTGTCAAATGATCTAGTGTCAACCATGCTTACTGGTGCCCCAAGCCATTCAAATCAGTCACTTGCTCACTCCCACAGTGTTGGTTCTGCAGCTAGTTACACAAGGCTCCAGTTCCATGAAGGTAGGTTGTTTAGGAGGCTGAATCCCAACCTAGGAAATGTATCAGCATGCAGCAGTGCCTTTGGAGGGAGACAGTTCTAGGATGCAAGAACATGGCTTATTCTTAAGGAGACCATATTTATCCTACTCCAGTTGTTTGGTCAGGGATAGGCACATGGCCCAGGGAAAATGGCAACCACCAGTTGGCTACCGAGCTGAGGAAAGCTCTCCTAGGAAAACACTGTAGGCATAGGAAGGATGGGGAAGCCTGATAGTGGATCAGCTTGGCCCTTCTGCTTGTGTGATGATTAATTCTCCGTGTCAACTGTACTGGACCATGATGGTAAGGCATTATTTCTGAGTATGCCTAGGAGGGCATTTCTGGAAGAGAGGGGCATTTGGATTGGTAGACTGAGCACAGTAGATGCCTGCCCGGTGTGGGTAAGGGCCTAAATGGTGCCAAAAGGCAGGAAGGCCAAATCTCTCTGTGCTGACCACTTGAGCTGGGATATCCTTGTCCTGCCCTTGGTGCTCCCAGGTCATGGGCTAGAGTCAGCACTACTCTCTCTTGACTTCTAGGCCCCCCTGGGTCTCTAGCTTGCTGGTGGCAGCGTAGGACTTGTCAGCCTCTGTAATCACATGGACTTGATCCTTACACCAATCCCATTCCATATCTATTTCCCCCCCCGTCCTGTTTTTCTAGAGAACTCTAATATGTCCTGGTGACTATAACTAGGAAATAAAGATTCTCCCGTTGTTGTAAGCCACCATGTGGTTGCTGGGAATTGAACTCAGGACCTCTGGAAGAGCAGTCAGTGCTCTTAACCTCTGAGCCATCTCTCCAGCCCCAGATTCTCCCACTGTTAATGAGAGGAGACAGAAACAATGACAGTGGTGTGCAGAGCCGCCACATACTGGTTCCTGGAACAGATGTTCCTCACATGGTGAGAGACTGCAGATGTGGTTAAGGTTAGCAGGGGTTGTAAGATGGGAAGAATCATTAATAGCATGTCTGGAATTCCCCAATCTACCTACATGACTCTAAAATCAGAGTTTCCCTAGCTGCAGAGACCCAGGGGGAGATGTAGCCATGAGCAACAACAGCAACAAATTGGTGATGTTCTTCAGTGAGATTTTCTAAGCTACTAAAAATACTAAGAATATGCCATAAAAAGGTTGGCTTGGACAGGTTAAAGGGGTGGCCAAAAGTTTCATCACACATTGGCTTTAAGACAGAGGAAGAGGTCACAATCTAAGGAATGTGGGAGGCTGAGAAAGGCAAGGAAACTGTCCTCACCCAGGGCCTCACCCAGAAGGGAATATTACCCTACCTGTGGAGGCCAATTTAGCTTCAACTTCCCATGGCTGTAACAAAATACTTGGAAAAATGAACTTTAAAGGAAGCAAGGCTTCAGAGGTTTTGGTCACAGTCACTTGGCCCTGTTGCTTTGGCCCTGTGGTGGAGTGGTTTGGCACACCATGGCAAAAGTGTGTGGTACAGGAGGCTTGTTCACNTCATGGCATCTGGGAAACACACAGAAAAGGGACCAGGGTCCCAGTATCTCCCTGAAGGACACATCCCCAAAGGAGAGCCTACCTTCCTCCCACTAGGCTCCCATCTCTTAAAGAGGTTGCTGAACAAGTCTTTAACTCATTGACTTTGAGAAATATTCAAACCCAAAGTATGGCACCCAGCAAGTCTTGCTCGGGTTGTGTCCTAATCTCTGGAACTATAAGACAACATACGTGTTGTTTGTAGTAATTGTTTGCAGCAGCAACAAGCAACAAATACTAAGAGCAACAGCCCAATAGCCATGTCAGCGGTGTGGTCCCTGGACTCCAGCCCATGGGAAAACCACAAGTGTTTCTTTGGGCTCCAAAGATCTGAACTTGGCCCTAAGAAGATGGGATTCAAAGTCAGGGCAGAAGCTGGACATCCTCTCTTGTTAAAGATTCCACTGTGAATATCTATAAAATTCCTTCAAGTGGGCCTATCACAGCCATATGCTCTCCAGGATGGGCTGAATGTTAGATGGAGTTGATTTGCAGTTACAGCCTGCTATACTCCAAAGCTCTAAACACTGAAATCACACTCAGGGCCGAGTAACCCAACACTGAGCCACGCACACGACTGCTGTAGGAGACAAAACAACCATGTGTTCACTTTGAGCACATGGCTGCAGACTATAAAGGCAGGTGACCAAATACAGGCCTCTTTTTCCCCTCCCCTAAACAAAAGCAGCTGGATTTGTGGGCACAGATGAGTCCCAGGCTGAGTAAGACACATCTTCCTTTTTACTGTGAGTTGCCATCCCTGTTTCCTGGTCTGATGCTCTGGGTGGTAAGACTTTGCCTTTCTCAGGATGAGGTCCCTCTCATTCTGATGTTTTCTAGGATTAGCCTTCTTGAATAGTGGCCAAGCCTTCTGAAATCCCATGTAGCAGGAAAACTTTTCCCATGTCCTACTTTCTGTTTTGCCTTATTTTTCAGATACAGGGAAATGGCCACACTAAGGAGGATATAAACAGCAGCCCAGATGGACAAATGGGAGTGTTGACAGGCCCACGGGCCAACCTTCCAAAGTGTCCTANGCAAATCTGTTCATGGAACTCTTTTTTCATTATCTAGAAAAAATCTCAATGAAGCAGGTGAATTAAGCTGAAATGAATTCAATTAAAGAGCCCAGAAGACTCCAAGGCTCTGAGGGGAATATATTAAGTCATTTCATTCATGAGACCAGACGTAATATTAAAGGAAAACAGAAAGATGAAGGCCTTGGGGAGGTCAGGTTTCAAGTTTCTCCCCCAGGCTTTTCCCACTTATCATCAAGCTGGAAAATACTGGAACAGATTGTTCACAAGAAGGGCCACAGGCTGGATGCTGTGGTATTCATTCCCGGAACTGACCTCCAAGTCAGAGGGTGGGTAACGGGCAGCTAGACCAATTAATCAAGTGACCGGCATAGCTACTGCTTCTTAGGTTTAGGCGTCAGGAGCACAGAAATCTGCACTTGGCCCTCANGGAGCTCAGACTGAAGTTTACACAGCCTAAGAGCAAAGCCCTTCTCACCCAGCAGAGGGAAGGTGGCTGGGGGCCCANGGCTCTGTGCTTAGGGCCACTAATAGCAACCCATGCTAATTATTCATTTAATTCAGCTAAAGCATGAGCCTTTTCCCTGCCTCTGATGCTGTGTCTTGAANGTATCTCCCCAAAGTTCATGGGCTAGAAATTTAATGGTCAAAGTTCATGCGTTAGCAGTTTTGGAGGTGGTGTTTTTGGAGGTACCTGGAATTGAGTCATGAGGGTCAGGCTCCCCATGGTGGCATTGGTGGCTTCAAAAGAATTAGGGACTGGAGCTAGCATGCTTACTCTGTCTCCTCGTGTCCTCTGCCAAGTCACAATGTGGCCAGAATACCTTACCAGACACCAGTGCTGGGCTCTTGAAGGGCCCAGACTTCAGAACTGAGAACTAAATAAACCTCCATTCTTTATAAAAGTACCCAGTTTGTGGTACTGTGTGGTGGCAACAGAAACTGCCCAAGACAACTGTATGGTGAATTTGGGCTCAGTTAACCTACCTCTAAAGTGTATGTGCCAAGTGGCCCAGTCATGGAATGCCCATGGATGGTGCTTCATTCATGCAGAGAGTCCATAGGACAGAACCTGTTTGATGAGCCTCAAAGATCAGTAAATATGGAGATCACTCCCAAGTGCAGAGACACCGGCCATCTGTGAAAGACTCACTCTACTTGTGCATGACCCAGCAGGGATGCACACATGTATACAGCCCCAGGCACTCAGCATTCAAGATGGTACAGGACAATCAGATGTTGAGCAAACAAGACCTGGTATCTCCTGGCACAACTTTTCCTGTCCCTTTAGACCGAGAGGGAAGTGGTAGCCCCTGAGCTGACCCAGTGTTTGATAAGTCTTATCAGTGACCATTACCCTGAGAAGTTGTGCAAGCCCTCAGGAGAAGGCCAGGCACTTCAGAGGAAAGAGGAATGAAGATTCTAGGGTGGCCCTCCTCTTCTGAGGCCTGACTAGCCTGTGAGTGGTGGCTTCCAGGTGATACTTAGAGACACTGGCATGCTCTACTAGCCACATTTTTTATTACGTGCCTCTTCAATCTTGTCATAACTTTTAACAACACTGTGTGGTTTCCGGGGTCCAGGCAGCCCACTTCCCATCTTATGCACATTTGTACAGCTTGGCAGCATCCAGGTGCTGGAATGTGATCCACAGCCTGTAGCCAGAGCAAGGCAGCTGCAGATGGGAAGGTCAGAGGTACCACCTGTAAAGCCGCTGCAGCGGGAACTTTGAAGTGACAAGAACATGCAGGGAGATGGCTTTAAGCAGACTCAAGACAAGTTTGGTGCTTTGAAAACATGCTGATAAATGTCACTGGGTGAAAGAATCAAACAGANAGAAACAAAATATATTTATTAGAAATATTACATAGTGGCACACCTTACACTTAGGAGCCCTGTCCACCTCTGACAGTATGTCCCATCTGGGCAGTGCTTGGTGCTATCTAATGTGCTCTTGAGGGAAAGGAGGCCACAAATGTAAGTGCATTCAACTAATGTGGTTAAAGTCAGTGAGCTGAGTGCTCAGGGTGTTCAGAGTCAGTCAGAGGACCTAGACATCCAGGGGCTTCAGCAGACGCTGGAGGTACTTCTCTTCCATTGCCTGGGGGTTTTCTCTTTCACTTGTGTCAGTGGTAGGGCATCTCAAACTGGATTATTTAGGAACTGCTGGATTTGGTGAGTGGGTTTGTTCCTAAGGGTCTCAGCTCTCCATTTCCAATGGCCAGTGACAGGTTGCAGAAGAGAGACAGGTCAGAGACCAGCACGTGGCTGGTGTTCGTGGGAGATAGGAAGAGAGTATGGCCAATATTCATTATTGCTAGATGGCTGATTTCTTTGGGACAGCCCCACAGCCTTTCAGGGTCTCTTCTGCCCAGACTGATCCCAAATTCCCAGGCTCAATTGAGTCTCCTGTCTCCCATCTCCAGAATAGCTGAAGCCACAGGCGGTGGCACTGTGCTAGGCAGGACATGGGTTTCTGTCTCCTAGCCATGGCTTGGATTCTGTCTACAAAAGCTGAGGAACAAGTGAAGAATGAGAACTAAGGAAAGCATGGATGCTGAAGTGAGAAAGGACTAGGAAGAGGGACATTCCTTGAAATGTTGTCACTGTGGCTTCAGCACTACCATCCACCAACAGTTCAGACACCACTTAGTGCAGAGAACCACAGACTTCTCTACACGTCTTAACTTCCCAGGCTCTTGCATTTTGCAGTTTTCTTTGTGCTGAGCTGAGGGCAGATGGAAAGAAACGTGGCTATGGAGGCTTCTGAAGGACAGTTTGCAGAGAAGAAAAAAAAAACAGCAAGAACCAAGCACCAAAGCTGGGTGTGGAATCTAATCTCAGCACGCAGGAGGCAGAGGCAGCAAGACCAGGAGTTCAAGGCCAGCCTGGGCTACATGAGATCCTGTTTCACAAAACCCAAAACAAAGCAAAACAAACAAACAACAATAAAACCAAAAACCAAAACAAAACAAAAAACAAGAAAAAGCAAGGCGCCCTCCCACCCAATGCTTCTGTTCTTAGCTTGTCAGTTTTCCGTCTTCATTTTTATTCCTTGGAGCTCTTCCCAGACCCTGCNCCTCNACACGCAGTAGTGTGGCACCTTGACAAAGAACTGGAGCTCTGTCAGCCATGCATGCCCTCTGCCTCACCCTCAACCAAGAGCAATACCTGCTTCTATTGAGAGGGCATGCCATTCCTCTTCTATGCCCCCTGGCAAGAATGGTAGCAGTCAGGGGAAACCTCAAGAAGAATACCGACAAGAACAGATGTGGCTGGCCAGTCCTCAGCGACCTGGGGCCCCAAAGTGCCTCTACTTACAGACACTGTAAGGTGTNTGGAGACCAGCATGGAGACTGCTCTGCTGAGAACTCCAGGTTCTTAGACAGCACACTGAAAACAGCCAGGGACAGACTAAACTCCCATGGCTTAACTGTGGCCTCACCCCCATCCTACCCCGCTATGATGGCTGGGCAAAGCAGACCCATGGAGACAGCGGGAGTGTGGGGGTGTGGGGTGTGTGTGTGTGTACATCATCAATTACGTCAACACAACAGGTCTGGGAGGCAGCCCAAGTAGCAGCTTTCAGAGGGACACATTCATCAGCAAGGAGGTTCTAAGGCCTCAACTTCCACTTGGAGATGAAGGGACCAGCAGCTCCTGTGGGGAGAATGAGGGGCGGGGAATAGCATCCTACCCCTCTGCATGGCTACCCATCAGTTCTGGAGAACTGTGAGCATGTGCAGACTCCATCTCTGCTCTGTTCCAGTTATTCTAACTCACCTGATCTGAGGGTCAGGCATGCAGTTCCTAGAGTAGTCCCAGGGGATCTGTATGGAGCCACAGCCAAGAACTTCACATAGAGCCTGAAGGTGGGGTCTGTGGCCCCACGAGGCTACATTAGCTTGAGAATTAAGCTGCTGTACCCAGCCGCCACNCATCAGAGTGTTGGATGGAGGAAGGACAGAACCCAGATCCTCCGAGGATAGGGGCTGGGCCAGCNGNGTGGCTCAGACAAGCAGGCAGATTCACTGTAACTATGGCGATCATCCTCAGGGGTGGCTGTGAGCATGGTCCCTTGTCCTAGGACCAGTTCAGGGCTATTTGGCACTTAGAACAATAATGGGTGTTTGTGCACACCCAACTGTCTGAGAGAGGGGCACCCTCATTTGCTATGAAGTGCACATTTGTTTGTCCAAGAAAAATAGCAAAAAGCTTCTAGAGCAGTGGTCTCAGCCTGTGGGTCAGGACCCCTTTGGGGGTCGCATATCAGATATTCCNCATATCAGATATTTACATTATGATTCATAACAGTAGCAAAACTACAGTTATGAAGTAGCAATGAAATAATTGTATGGTTGGGGGTCTCCACAACATGAGANACTCCTAGCATTAGGAAGGTTGGGAACCACTGGTCTAGAGCCACCTGGCTTGAGCACTTAGGGAGCAGTCATGTGCTGCNTCTTAGGGAACCAGCGGGATATTAGGGGACAGAGTCACCATCACCACTCCTAATAGCTTCTTTCATTAGGCGAATGTAAAAGGCCCAACAAGTACCAAGGGCCAAGCCTGTTTGGAGCCAAAACATGGTTTACATTTCTTGTNCACTCAGAATCCCGAGGGGCACACCTCTCAGCCTGCGGAACTGTGCAAANGTACAGGGAGCTCACCATCACAGGCTGCGTCACACATACAAGAGACTTGTGTTGAGTTCTATGTGTTGGGCAGATATGTGTGTGAATGGGACTGTCAATAAATAGCAGGGCAGAAGGTGCTGTGGACAATGGTCACAGTTCTCATCAGCCAGGACACCAGCNCTGCACTCAGGCTGTGGTTAATGAGCATGCCAGCTGGCCTCCCATGGGCCCTCGGCAAGGTACCTAAGTGTTCCTTTGCACTTGTGAGGAATCAAATAGGGACAGTGAGAGCTATAAGTAGTGTCATTTAGCCCTCGGTTATATAGAACCGAGCATACTATTTCCCTAATCAGTGTGTTTCCAGGTTGCTAAGAAGCAAAAGCTGCCTTTGTTTTTCTGTTTTATAGGGTTGTTCTTTTATTTGGGGGGTAGGCAGCTGGTAAGGGCAAAGTTTTGAATAAAGCAAAGCTAGAGCAGTTTTAGTAAAGGAGGAAGGAGAAGAAGAAGAAAAGACACGGTGATTGAAGTGCTGTTGGTTAGTGTGTAAGCCACATGAGGGCAGCAAATGGGACTGGCAACACTCTGGAATCTCACAGAAGAGGGCCTGGGTTTGGGACCCAGTGTGTGAGAAGCCAGTCCTGCCTCTCTAGAAACTTCCCATTGGGAACAAGGATTCCTGAGCATGGGCTCCAGACACGTTTGCATCTGAGATGGGAACATGGTGGAGCCAGCTCTGCTTCTCCATGGAGTGCTGGTTCATCTGGCTTAAGCCTTCCTTGGAAATCCAGACGGCTAGGTGGTGGGCACAGCATGTGTGGTGGACAGTGAGTAGGTGCTTCCAGGACTAACTTGAGGCCAAGCAGCAGCGGCTGTTGCTGGGTCTTCTGTTTATGTCTCAAAGTACTTGTAGATCTGGGCCACATACTGCATCACACTCTGCCAGTCAGGCCGGTCCGTGTACAGCATCTCACTGAGCTCCTGCAGGGGAAGGCAACAGCACAAGAGGGACATCTCAGACACCTTTTTACCCAGTGACTCTGATCCAGGTCAGGANTGGTATTGACTGGAAACTGTCCACTGACAGGAACCAAAGTAGAGGCAAACACAGACTATGCTAAAGTGCTGGGCTAGGCTTTTCGGTAGCTTTACCTGGCAAGAACCAGGTCTTTCAAAGACCAAAGACATGACTTCCCACTGCTTTCATCTTTAAACACCATTACAGCTTTTTACAGTCACCCAAACTTTTTACAGTCACCCAAACTTTCACATTAGAAAATGGTTTCTAGTTTTCTAACATGCATATGAATCTAAGTCCAGTTTCCTAGGCTCCCACCACAGCAGACATGTTTTCACACATCCCGTGTCTTTCCAATGGACATTCTTGTGTATGACTTCCTATACCACTGTACTTCAGTGGGTGAGTGCTATCTGTAGTTTCCCTTCGCTTCCACTGCATTGCACTTTACACTGGGTAGTAGTATCTCTTTCTGTCAAATTAGTTCCTGGAGAGCTAGTCACGGGGTTACCACAGATGCCTTGAGCCAATTTAAACCATGTGCTTAACTAGTGTTATCACCACTTAGTAGCTAGGCTTTTCTTTCTTTGTTTTTCTTTCTTTTCTTTTCTTTCTTTCTTTGCTTTTCTCCCCCCGCCCTTTCTTTCTTTCTTCATTTTTTCCCCTCTAGTTGAGTGAATTTTTTTGGCTATTTATTTAATTTACTACTTTTGGGGGCTAATTTTGTAAGGAAGCTTGCTTAACAAGCACATGTAAGGGCAAGGCCGAACAATGAGAAGACAGGTGAGAGGGCTAGGTGCCTGGCAGGATACTCCACCACGCTCTTTAGAACATGTTTAATTATTAACGTTGGGATCGGATGTGGAATCTTTTGTGGTTGTAACAGAACAAAAGCCAGAAGCAGAGGTGCAAAGGAAAAAAGAGGCCGCACAGTACACATCTGCTCCTGGGTAGCTGCCAACTAGCCACCAATTAACGTCTGAACATTTCTCTCCTGCCCTGCTCCCTGGTCACGCTCAAATGACCAGCATATCATAATCCACCAGCAAGCGCACAGAGGAAACAAGAGGGACCTTCCACACAGTTCTGCCCAGAAGATTTTTTAAAGGAAAAAAATGAAGTCTTAGAGCAGGGGTTGCTAATGACAGCATGGACACGTGATAAAGACTCACTGAGCGCACGGGGGAGGCAGAGGCAGGCGGATTTCTATGAGTTTGAGGCCAGCCTGGCCAACAGAGTGAGTTCCAGGACAGCCAGAGAGAAAAAAGACTGATAGTGCTGATTTGGAGGCAGATGAGCTCTGAGAAGGCATGCCTACGAACTCAGGAGAGACAGAAAACTTTCCTTTCTGTAGAGGAAGGGGTCTTTAGTTTCAGATGACTTGAAAGTACAGTTACGAGTCATAGTTTAACTCAGACCATTTCATACTAGCAGTTACTGAATCAAAAATATTTTGTTACATTATTAACACCACATCTGAAAATCTTTGGAGAAATGTTTTGCACATTTCAAGAGGAGGGAGGTAGTCCGTCTTGGCAATAATTTCACCACACATGAGATTTGCTTAAATTAACAGTTAACAGCCCAAACCCAGGTCCATATAATTCCACCAAATACATATAGAAGAACTAATACCAGTTATTCAGTTTTCAAAACAGAAGATGAGAGAGTATTTCACAACTCATCCTGTGAAGCCAGATTAACGGACAACCAGAGTTAGTCAAAGACACTGCAAGAAAACTGTAAGTCAGTTTCTCAGATAAACAGATGCAAAACTGCTAGCAAATTTAAAAAATATTAGTAAATGAATTCATTAATCTATAAAGTATCATGATCAAAGGAGGCTCATCCAAGGAATGTGAAGCTGGTTCAATGCTTTTAAATCAATATTAACATATTAACAGACTGAGAAAAAATATGTTCAACAAACTTCAGAATCTATTCATGATTAAAAAAATTCTCAAAAAGCAAAACAGAGAAGTTAACTTATTTTACACACTTAAAGGGTATGTACCCCACAAACCCAACAGCTGGCACCATACTTAACTGTATAAGATAATGCTTTCCCCCTCAAATCAAGACTGTATAAGATAATGCTTTCCCCCTCAAATCAAGACTAAGACTTGTCCTTTTTAATACAGCAGTTGAAACTTTACCTAATATAATAAGGCATAAAAAAGAAATAAAAAGGCATAGAGATTACAAAGGAAACAATAAAACTGGTTTTGCAGATGTTGTAGAGGTCGAAAAGCAAAGTCTGCACACAAGGTTAGCAAGGTTCCATTACCAGTCCCACAGACTGCTGTCACTTTCCTNTATGCCAGAAATGAAAAACAGGGATTTTTAACTAGAAAAAAATACTACTTACACCCCCTCCCAAGTTTGTTTGGTTTTAATTTTATGTGTGTGAGTGTTTTCCCTGCATATATGGGTATGTACCACATGTATGCCTGGTACCTAAGATGAGGGCATTGGATCCTCTGGAACTGGAGTTCCTGGCCATTGTGAGCTGCCTTGAGTGCTAGGAACCAAACCTGAGTCCTCTGGAAGAGCAGCCAGTGCTTTTAATTACTGAGCCATCTCTCCACCTCCTACCCCCTACTTTTAAAGCCCAAATCTAACATAATATGTACACATTCTATATGCAGAAAACTATAAATCATGGCAGAAAGCAAATACCTAATTGAGTAGACATGTATTATATGTTTATGAATTAAAAGATAATATTGTTAACATTATTAATTATTCCAAGTTTGATATATAGATATAATGTAATCCCTATCAAAATCCCAG
>LZPO01107898.1:591383-606542 GCA_001675575.1 Neotoma lepida
GTAGCTCACACACACACACACACACACACACACAGAGACATACACATATGCAGGCAAAATACTCATACACATAAAATAAAAATAAATAAATTTAATAAAAAACAAACAAATCAAAACCCAGAAATGTACTATAGTTTTCCTATTTTATTCATTTCCTAGCACATACCTGCTACTAACAGTCTATGACCTGGCACTGTTCTAAGGGCCTTTAGTAATAAAAAGAGAGGGTATTTGTGCATCCATGTTCACGGCAGCATTTGCTGAGAAGAGCTAAACCATGGTGGTACCCTAGTGTTCAGTAACGGATGAACAGATGAGCAGAATGTGGTATAACCACATCGTTCACCTTAAAAAGGAAGGAAATTCTAACAGATGAACTTTGAGGACCTTATACTATGTCACAGAAGCCAAATATGAGTCAGATATGGTGGAGTAAATACACTTAGATGGGGTGTCTGAAATAGGTGAGTTCTCAGAGTCTGAGACAGTGGCTGCCAGGCTGAGGGTGGAGGTGGGGAGTTAATGTTTAACAGAGTCAGAGTTTNGATTTTGCAAGTTAAGAATTCTACATGGGGAGGGTGGCAATGATTGCACCACAATGTGAAGGTACTTCACACCACTTAAAATGACTAAGACGGTAAAACTTATAAAAAGTAACTGACCTCACTTACCGGACTCTCAAATGTTTAGAAAGACAGTGGGTAAGGCTTTTGGAGTTCTTGCTTTTGAGAGTTCAGTCTTGTGCAGTGACTACCATGTACATGCCCTGAGTAAGCAAGCATGTCATGGACAAAATGACTAAGGCCATAGTGAACCCTCACCAAGCCACAGACAGTCCTGGAGGATATACCACAGCGGCTCTGAAACAGTAACAATGATGCCATGAATGTTTGCCCAGTTCTTTCTGTACGGATTGGGATTGGTGGCTGAGGAGGAATGTGTTCTAAAGCTCGGGGCACACTACAGAGCTTCACTTTGAAGTAATCTCCCTTGCTTACCTGTTTATTCCCAAAACATGTACATGCTTATATAGATATGGATACACAGAAACTTATTTTTTAAGACTTATTTTTATTATTTTTAATTATGTATACGTGTGTGCTTGAATGTGGGTTTCTGCACAAGAGTGTGGTGACTGCAGAGGCCAAAAAAGTTCCAGATTTCCTGGAAGTGAAGTTCCAGACAGTTGTGAGCTGCCCAACACAGGTGCTGGGAACTGAACTCAGGTCCTCTGCAAGAGTAGTACTCTTAATTGCTGAGCCTTCTCTCCAGCTGGATTCTCTATCTTAAATGTTTAGTGTTCTATTTTTTGAGTAAGGTTTAGAGAAAATATTTATATTTGATATGATGAAGGATAGTGGTATTTCTACAAAACTGTCCGTTTTGTTTCAAATTTGTATCGGTATGATACCGTCGTTCAGAGCACTGCTTTCTCCACAGCTCTTTGACTTTTCATCTCTCCAACTCCTCCATCTTTGGAAAGCTACGGACTTACACCTCACTGTTACTTCAGCTTGTATTTTCCTGATTGTTCTTTTTTCTCCCTGATTGTATGTGGATTAAAACAACAAAAAACAACTTTGGCCAAGCATAGTAGTGGTGCATGCCTCTAAACACAGCACTTGGGAGGTAGAAGCAGGAGGATCAGAAGTTCAAGGTCATTCTCAACTACAAAGTGATATCAAAGTCAGCCTTGTGATACACACACACACACACACACACGCACACATACACGTAATACATTGGGTTACACGTGACATTTTTAAACTACATCCAACCAGAAGTAACAACAGTAATTAATAACCTTTGGCCAAGTTCTATTGAAAGATTATGTAAGAAGTTTCAAGAATGGGAATGCCAATTAACAGTTACTTAAATCAGATTTTTGTTGTTATAATAAGAAATCCAAAAGCTGACTCCAGATTGGTTACTACTCAGTANTGTCTCTTTTGTTGACCCCAAAATATTTTTATTTTATTTTTGAGACAGAGTTTCATGTGGCCTCCAATGGCCTCCAACTCTCTGTGTTCGTTGGCTTTTCCATTCTAGAAACTAAATACACATTACCCAATAGCAGTTCTCACCATTTTTTCCTACCCTTTATTGTCTATTTGGTCTGTGGGGTAGCTTCTTCATGTTCACTCTCTGTCCACCAGCTTTCTCTCTTGCTGTATCTAATCAGTTTGGCAACCCATCCATTGTGTTTTCTTATTCCAAAATTTCATTTCGAGTAGCTTTGTAACCTTCCTGGTGGCAACAAAAAATATTCTAAAAAGATACTTGTGCTGGTCCCTTTGGGTATGGGCCTATTTAAACTCTGGTCCCCAGGGAATTGTAATTTTTCCAGGAATCTCTTGCTGGGACAAGGGAAGGATGAAGTCTGGCACCAGCAGAAGGAGGAGCTTGTCTTAGTGAACTATTCATACAGTTCTGTCGACTTGTGAGACCATGATGTGGCAGGGGAGATCTGAGACTAGACAATGATGGGTACTGATTGGCAGGACTACTTAATTACACATCTCTTGCCCTCCGTATAAGTCTAAGCCTCTTGTCAGGGCCCTAAGGAAGGACTGGGAGTGTTTGTGTAGGGGTCACTGGGTCTCTATGTTCCTAGTATGACCATATTGTATAAGTCCCCCCCCCCAGCTTTCATGATTAGTTATCTGTTTAATTGGCTTCCTGAGGATAGTCAAGCTTAGCATGTTAGGGCTAGGAGGGCCAAGGCTCTGACTCTAACAACTTCAGTAACAGGGTTGAGTCTTTCTAAGTNTCCCTCCCTTCATATTTATAGTGNTGTGTCCCTCCCTGGTTTCTGTTCCTCTTTTTGTCTTTTTGTTCTCTCTCTCTCTTGGTTTTGGAGCTGGAGGGAGTCTCACTATGTTGTACAGGCTGGGTTTGACCTCAAGAGCCAAGCTAAGCCTTAGCTCCTGGAAACTAGGGTTAGATATGAGCCACCACATATGTTCTCTTAAACATTTTAGTATGTGTGCATGTGTTGTGTGGGGGTGCATAGGTATGCTGAGGTCAAAAGTTGACATCCAATGTCTTCCTTAGTCTCTCTCCACTTTTTGCGACAGGTACCCTCAGGCTGACAGGAGCTCACAGGCCAGCAAGAACCTCCGGAGCTGGGATTACACCCCTGGCTTTTTTATATGGTACTGTAGATCTCAACACAGGTAGTCATGCTTGCCCAGCAGGCACTTCACCCATGAGCCATCTCCCCAGTGCCTCTTATCTCCCTGATAGATTTAAACGGTTAATATTTGTTACCCCCAGTTCTGGCAGGTAATCCTCTTTCCCATTTGGTGTACCTGTCAGCTGGCTCAAGCCAATCCTTTTCTTGTCTGCTCTGTAATTTTGGCTTGTGCATATTTCAGTAGCCACTAAATGACAGGAGCTTCCTGCATTGCAGAGTTTTAGCTAGGTGTTCCAGATAGAAATCTGGATTCCAAACCTTATCTTGCCTTTTTACCCCACTCCACCCCACAAGTCTGAGACAAACCTTATCACCTCCCCAGGAGCAGGTGTAGTTTTTACAATGTCTGACTCATACCTTACAGCTTCGCTTTTCACTTTGTTTGAAATTTCTGATATGTAGTTTTATATATATATACACACATACATACACTTTTTTTTTGAGACAGAGTTTCTTTGAGTAGCTCTGACTGTCCTGGAGCTCACCATGCAGACTAGGCTGGCCTTGAACTCAGAGATCCGCCTGCCTCTGCCTCCTGAGTGCTGAGATTAAAAGCGTGTACAACCACCATGCAGCTCCTTTTTATATTTTCTTGAGAGCTCAGTTATACTTGATTTTTGCTTNTGAAAAAAATTATTACATTTTACATTTATTTTATTTAGTATGTATATGTACATACAGCCCAGGCACATAAGGAGAGGTCAGAAGACAACTTTTGGGACTTGGTTCTCTGCTTCTACCATGTGAGTCCCAGAGATTGAATTCAAGTTGTCAGGCTTGGAGGTAAGTGCTTTTCCCTAGTGGCTATCCCACTGGCCCAAAATTTGATACTTTTTTATTTTTATTTTATTGTTTTTGAGACAGAGTCTCACTTCACAGCCTTAGCTGTCCTGGAACGCACTATGTAGAACCAGGATGGCATTGAAAACATGGAGATCTGCCTGCCTCTGCTTCCCAAGTGCTGGGACTAAAGATGTGCACCACAACACCTTGGTGACATTTTTTTTTTTTAAAAAAGACATTTCACTGAGATTTCTTGGTGATATGAACAAGAGAATTTTAATAATAANCCAGCCCACTGTTTGCCAGAACTGAAATTTATTCACAATGAAATCTTAACTTTAAGGACTCTGAGTCTAGAGCTAGAGAGATGGCTTAGCAGTTAAAAGAACTGGCTGCTCTTCCAAAGGATCTGGGTTTGATTCCCAGAGCCCACAGGGTGACTCACAGTCATCTCTAACTCTAGTTTCAGGGGATCTGGCATCCTCTTTTGGCCTATACAAGCACCAGGCACACATGGGGTACACAGTGTTGGAATTCCTGTCCACCCCCCCAGCTAAGTGACCTCACATGCACAGTTCACACATGTGCAAGGAAAATCCTTCCTCTTCCTCCCTCCCCTTGTCTCTCTTCCTCTCTCTGCGTGTGCCCGCGCTCTGTCTCTCTCTCTCTGTCTTACTCTCTCCCTCTCTCCCTCCCCCCCCTCCACTTTCTAATAAAGCTCTGATACTGGGTTTTGTCGTGCCTCGTGACCTTTTCTTGCACGGTAACCGCAGCGCTGCAATTACAAACTAACATTGGTGCCGTGAACATTTGTTACTGAGACAAGTCAGGCTCTCGCGTTGGCGGGACTCTCTANGCCTGCCTGGGACCCTGTGCCAAGGTTCTGCTCTACCCACAACTGCTGCTTTTTTTATTTGCCCAGCCGCCGAACTGCTCTGCATACACATCAGTTGCTCCAAAATGGTGAGTTTTTTCCTCAAACCCTTGCCACTTCCCACGACTGTAGCCTGAGATGTATTTCTCACTGTTGGACCTGCTGCGTCCTCAGGCTGCGTAGGGCCTACACATTTCACTGACCCGGTGGAGTGGTAAATGCTGTAAGACTCCCAGGGAGTCATGCTACGCCAGCTAAGGGGCCCCCATTTCTCGCTTGACAAAGCTTTAAATGGCCTGTGCCCATTTATAGACCCGTTCTGCCTAGCGTCAGGGACCTTGGCTTTTTGAGTCATTGCGTTTTCTTTTCTTTTTACTTTATATACTTTGGCTTAGTGTCCGGGACCTTGCCTTGGTTCATTGTGTTTCTTTTTATTTCTCTCTCTCAGCTGCAGTCATGGGACATAAGGCTTCTTCCTCCCACCCTTTCTCTGAGAAATATGGCCGCTTAAAGGCTGCTCAGACCCTGATATTTCATGAGAATTACCTAACTTCTGCAGCGAACGGGCAAATAAAAAGAGTTACCTTATCTTCAAGCTTTCTACCTAAGCACTAAACCCTCCCTTTCTGAGTCTTTCTCTTCTGCTCACGTGTAAGCTAACCCTGGGGAATCTCTGTCTCCAAAGAACTTCCGCCTATCTGACTTCCACTCAGGTCCAAAGAACTTCTGTGCTCCGGTAATGGGCAGGCTCTCTGGAACTCCAACTTCCGCCTATCTGCTTTCTGCTCCGTTCTCCAGTACTGGGTGGGCTCTAAGGTATCAGGCGGGCTGCTTCTGCCCAACTCTGGCTCTTACCTTAACTCCTCCCACTCTCTTCCTCTCACTCTCAAGCTGCCCTAAGAAACAGAGAGGTCTGGAAGCTGGCTAGGCTGCATGCAAATGGTTTTCACCAAACCAATCCTGCCCACCCACCCAGGGTTGAGGAAGTTTCCAATTAGGACCCACATTGGGATTAAAATAACCCAGATGGTCCTAGAGCCAGAAATCAGTTTACAAACTGCCTCCTGGAGAGTCTTCCTAAGGCTGTCCTCAAACCAGTAAACTATACAAGATCAAATCCATCCCGTGTCTCCCAGAACTTCCCGGCATCAGGGCTAACTTAACCATCTGGAGAGAGTGCCCCTCCCATATCCACAGGCAGAGTCTCAGTTTGTGGCATTCAAGGTAGCATGGGAAAAATGACAAAGCCTGTAAACAAAACTGCCAAATGCTGACACACGCCATCCAACTGGTGACTGCCTAAAGGCTTCCAGGTCCCTGTTTTAAGTGGTAGAGAAGGCAACTGAGCTTTGTGCCTGCTTTGCCCCACATGGGCCAAACTGGGCCTGGTCCAAAGTGCCACCAAGAGAGACACTGACTGCCCTCATGCACCTCGTGGCATGGGAGCATCAGACCAGGATCTCCTAGACTTGGCCATGGACTCACAGGGAGCCTGAGATAGCCATTACAGCATGGGCCAATCCATCTCCTTCCCTTTGGATGCTGGAGCCCTTTACTCAGTCCTGGAGGAGTCTTAGAGTTGGGGTTCACCTCTCCTTATTTCCCTATTGTCAGGATAGCAGAACAGCCTTACCCACCTCACCAGACCCCCACCACTTAACTGTATTTTCAGGGGTATCCCTCTCACCCACACATTTTCAGTTGTGCCAACCTGCCCTGTGCCCCTAGTGGAAAGAGATTTTCTAGCCAAGATAGGAGCTTTATTTCATTGCTCCCCCCATGTGCCTTACTCCAGACCTGTCAGCAGGGCCTCTTCTCCTCCTCATACACAGTGTGCCACAGACAGGACCCTGCTCTCTCAAGTTTCAGAGGACCAATTCCACAAGAACGAGGTACCAACCCACAAGTTTTTCCTCCCTGGTTCCCTCTCCTAATTAACTTCTCAGTTAATTGTTGCAGGGTCCACCATAGAGCTGAAGGACGAGAGCCATCAAGCACACATCCAGGCAGTAAGAAACAGTACCAGTGCAAAGGTATTTACAGCACAGACCAAAGAGGGTCTGGGCTGCTTCTTAATATGTTTAAAAATTTCTTTAAGCTCAAGAAACCAGCTTGAATTCATCAGGACAAAATGGATCTGCTTCAAAATTAAGTATAACCCAAACTTTACCAATCCTGAGATCCCCTCCCTCACCCTGGGGACCTTCCCCGCAAAGGTTAAAAACTTTTTTTTCTAAGCTTTTCTCTGTCTCACCAGCACTCTCTCAGACACAAGCAGCCAGAGTCCCAAGCTGAGAAAGATGGACAACTCCAAAGCAGCAGAGGACAACCCACCATCCCAGGACATCCTGGCTACTTCAGAAGCCCCCTTCCCTACCACCTGAGAACTCCAACGCCCATCAAGTCAGCTGGAAGCAGTTCTTGGGAGACATGGCACCCCCACTCCTATTCACCTGCCTTTTTTATAATAAACAAAGTGTCTGGAATGTTGGAATTCCTGGCCACTCTCCCAGCTAAGTGACCTCACATGCGCAGTTCGCACATGTGCAAGGAAAATCCCGCCTCTTCCTCCCTCCCCTTTCTCTCTTCCTCTCTCCGCATGTGCCCAAGCTCTGTCTCTCTCCCCCCACCGCCATATTTCCCTCTCTCTGTGTCTCTGTCTCTCCCTCTCCCCGCCTCCACTCTCTAATAAAGCTCTGATACTGGGTTTTGTCATGCCTTGTGATCTTTTCTCGCACGGTAACCGCAGTGCTGCAAAATACTAACACATAGAACACATGCAGGCAAAACACCCACAAACATAAAATAATAATAATTAAAAAAAACTGAAACAAACAAACAAAAACCCCCAAGTCTACATCCTTTTCAGACCAATTGGATAACTTTATATTAGGAATCCTGAGTAACAGATCAGCAAATGGATCTGAGTATCCTTTATTGGTTTAGTGGGTAGCAGGAAGTTCTTTCTCATGAAGTAGAAAAATATATCAAAAAGATACAAGATAGGACACTTACCAGGCTGGGTTTGATGCCGACACTTTCAGCTGCTTCAAATGCCAACAAGAGATTCCTTTTCTGTATTACAAAGACAAAGACAGTGGATGAGAGAAGAGACAGCACTGACACCCTACAGATTGCTCACTATGACAAAACAAGTAATGCCATGTCAGTTGTGCAGACCTCTGTCTCAGGAAGGAAAGGTTAGCAGGTTATGACTGCCACTGGGGAAAATGACATTGACTGCTGTGGATTATTCTCCTTGTTAATAAAAAGCTGATTAGGTGATAGCTGGGCAGGAAGAGATTGAGTGTGAGAGCCAGACTTAGGAGAATTCTGGGAAGAGGAAGAACAGACTCAGGAGAGATGCCAACCAGCTTCAGAGCAAGCAGGACATGTAGAAAATGAGGTAACAAGCCATGAGCCATGTGGCAAAGCATAAGTAGAAATATAGGTTAATTTAAATGTAAGAGTTTGNTAATAACAAGCCTGAGCTATTGGCCAAGCATGTATAATTCACATTCAGCCTCTGAGTCAGTTATTTGGGACCAGGTAGGTGGTCTGGACGGGAAATGCCCATTTACATATGGAGGCCCAACGTACATCCACATAAAGCCCGAGAAAGCTTAAAAAAAGCTTAAAAAAAAAGACACATTAAAAGGGAGCCAAGAGCAGCTTCATAGTTCATGTCTCTCATGCAGGCCGAGATATAGAGACTCATCCCCTGGCTGCAGCATGCAGGCTTGAGCTGCAGCATGGTGGATTCCCGCAGTCTCACACAGGCTGCACAGAGTGGCATCTCCCAGCTGTGGCAGCATTCCCTATTGGCTACTCCTGGGCTGGCTCCAGAGAGTAGCACCGAGCCCTAATCCATTTTTTGTTTAGCAGATACCCTTTGTTTCTCTTCTTGCCCTATGTGAATCTTGTCTGAGAGTTTCCCAAGGATACAAAGCCTATGCAAAATTTGGTTCGGAAACCGGAAAACTATGGTACCTGACGAATTGTATTTTTGGAAGCTTCTTTCAGGTTGTTTTGAAATATGGAAATCAACTGGCTAAAGTGTAAATATGGAGAAAAATAAAAATGCCTGGGGAGAAGGGAAAGCTCTTCAGTCCTTAGAGGATGGATCCCCCTATAGCCTCNAANGNCTAGATTCATTCTTAAGGTGCTTCTGAGTCTTCNTTCAATGGACCCGAGTGAATCCATACACTCACACCATAACAACTGGACCCCAACTCATGGCTTGAAGAAGGACAGAGGATCCGCTGAAGGACAGAGGAGCCGGCCATCTTAAGAACTGGAAGGAAGCACCCTCAGGGTAAGGGGACTCCAGGATTGGCAGGGTCATGGGAAGCTTCCCACCTCAGGAGCACCAGTATATGCAGTTATTAAAATGCCTGCTAAAAGGAAATGGAGTGAAAGTGAAGGAAAAACAGCTCACAGAGTTTTTGGTATTAATTAAATGACACTGCCATTGATTTCAGGCAACTCTTCATGTTCAATTGAAACTAAAGGTATGGAAGCAAGTGTTGAGAGCTTTGAGGGGAGCTAATCAGAAAGGAGAGCCCATACCGTTAAAAATTTGGACTTTATGTAATTTATTATCAAATGCTCTGGAGCTGTTGCAGTGTGAGGAGTCACTTAAAGCTTAAAGAGACTGGAATGTCTCTTAAAGCTGTATNTGAAGTAGAATGGAAAATAAAAGGGAAGACACTCAGGCTAGAAACTGTCAGTCAGCAGAGGAGAATGTTCCTTCACAGATCAAAAGGAATGCTGTTTCAGAGCACAGTAAAAGTTAGGAAAGACAGGACACTGGAGATGACTCTCCTCCTTCTTCATCAGATGAAACAGATTTAGAAATTAGAAAGGCTGAAAGGTTAACTGCATGGTCAAAAATACAAGAATTCCTGAGGCAAAAAATAAAAAAGGAAAAAGGAAACTTTTCAGTAAAGAAAAGGGAAAGCAAAGAAAATAAAAAAGGAAATCTTCCCAATAGAAAAGAGGGAAGGAAAGGAAATAAAAGGAAAATTCTCAATGGAAAAGGCAGAAATGTTTAATGAAGAAAAAAGGATGTTCCCAGTAAAAAGGGGGAAAATATTGAAACTAGGCCTAAAGATTAAAAGGCCCCATAAAGAAAAATAAAGGAAAAAGCCTCTTCCCAGTAGAAACAGGAAGAAAAGGCTCTTTCTAATATAAGAAATTGAAGATAGCTAAAACTCTGACCTCTTTCTGCCTGTCAGCTCTTTCAGATTTGCCTGCCAGCACAGAGTGGCAGCATCAGAATTACAAAGAATCAACAGGTGGGGCCTCACTGCTGCAGCCTGAACAAGCACAGCAAGCCCAGAGCTCCAAATTGTGTTGTCTGTTTGCTTACCTTTGGTTTAAACGTTTTTAATTTTTCCCTCGGAGCAGGAATAACTCAATATTAAAGATCCTTTCATGGGAAATGTTTTTGGTTTTTCCCTAACTATTAGTAGTCCCTTCATGGGAGAAAGAGGAAGTTTAATATGGCCCAACTTCTGGTGAAGAATGGTTGTGGTTGATGCTGTTTGAATTTCCAGAGATATTAATCATTCATATATAGAGATGTTCTCTTCTTTTGATTGTCTAATAAATGTTTGGATGAATGTTTGATTTTCATGGTAAATAAACTAAAGGAACAGGATTCATAATTTTCAACTATATATTGGGTATGCTCTTGTCTGTTGATCATTACTGAGAATTTGGCTCTGCTCTTTAAGTTGCTTTCTAGAAATTCTTGGTTAGATTCTATAGAAATGTGACACCTGAAACAGAACGGGTTGTTAGATTAATAGATAATGTGGTTACTAAGATGAAAACTCAGGGAAAGGGATCTTTTGCTTATGGAGAGCTTACAAAATTATTTTTCCACTAAATAAAATACATGTAAATTGTTTGTTCATACTGTTAAAAATTAGCAAGTTGCATTAATGTGTTACTTGGGATCTATAAAAAAGGATCCTCTTTTTAAGATTTCATAAAAATACTCCAGGGAATTGCCTAAAGTTACCTCTTAAAATCCTACAGAGATTGTCTTTAATGCTTTTATAGATGGCATATGTAAAAAGACCATGGAAATAGAAGCTGGTGATAGAATTGCTCAATTATTATTGCTTCCATAAAGTATCTTTTTTGTTTGTTTGTTTTGTTTTTGTTTCTTCGAGACAGGGGTTTCTCTGTGTAGCTTTGCGCCTTTCCTGGAACTCACTCGGTAGCCCAGGCTGGCCTCAAACTCACAGAGATCCGCCTGTCTCTGCCTCCCGAGTGCTGGGATTAAAGGCGTGCACCACCACCGCCAGGCTCCATAAAGTATCTTAAAGGCAAATTGGCACCTATATGTAGAAGTGCAGGCTTTGGAAATATAGGAAAAAAGGTGTTTTGGCAAACAGTTATCAATGATGAACAGCCTAAATGAAACATAAAATTAAATGAGACTGAGATTGAAGGATTACTGGATTCTGATACTGATGTATCTGTAATTTCACAAGAATCCTGGGATCCCAACTGGCCTCTACAAGAAGTCTCCACTCAGTTTGTAGGCATGCTTGTTAAACAGAAGGGGGATATGAGGACCCCAGAGATAGACTGTATAATGCTTTACTAAGCTACTAAAAAAAATTGGATTGTAGAAAAAACTGCTAAATTGAGTCAGTCCATGTATTATAAATCTTTTAACATCAAAATAGTCCAGGGAAAGCGTTAAGTTAGGGCCAAAGTTATGCTTATGTTTCCACAGGAGATAACAAATTGTGGATACTATCGAAATTGATAAAAATCCAGCATGAGCAAGAGACATCTCCAAGACGCTGTAGATGCAGAGATGCCTCTCCCAAAGNCTAGACACAGGAAACGTTTGGAGCAAACAACTAACCCCCTAACCTGGGGACAGCTTAAGAGTTTGTGTGACAAAGGGGAGATGATACTTCGCATGACTCACAAGCTTTTAAATGCTACAAACCTATTTCTTGTCATACTTTCCGTGGTAACGGTGCAGGTAAAAGGGATGGATCATAATTATTGGGCTGATATTTCCAATCCTCCAATTATCATAACAGTAAGTTGGGGAGATATGGATATCCCTGTAGTGGTTAATAAATCTTCTTGGCTACCTGGTCCTTATGACAACCGAGGTCCTACTCAGCCAATGGAGGAAGGTAAAGTGATTGACAGTTACACTGTTGGAGTAAAAGGAATTCCTATTTGCATGGGAAATGGAATTCANTGCCTAAATATAACCTCTCAAGTATGGCCATCCATAGTCAATACTACCCAAGATTATCGTAATAAGTTTTATATGCTTCATGCACCGGTTTTAAAGGACAGAGATTAATGCTATTAATTCTATAAATCTACTGTTCTGTGAGATGTGGGTTACCAATAAGGAATCTGACTGGGTGCATTGGCAGCAATGTAAGAGTGAGAGACCTCGAATGCTAATTAATATCTCCAATGGAGATGTCATTGATTGGAGCCCTTATGGCTCCCCTCNAGGAAAATATTCTCACTCAGAGTAAAGATGGAGACGGTATAATTTGAATGGAACTGTGGAAATCAGTGCTTCTGTTAATGAACCTATTTGGTGGCATGGTGTAGGAATGGCAAGTCCTCTCCTGCAATTTGGCAATTCAATTCAGACTAACTTGTGGAAACTAGCCAGTGCCTTCCACTTTCTTAAGGTGTGGGAGAGAAAATTAAACATTAAGGATGATAAGTACATTCTGTCTTTTACACTAAATCAAAGCCATTCTTTTATGGCATGTGTACCATTACCTTACTTGCTACTGAAAGGGCCTGTACAATGGCACCCTATTAATTACAGCATCACTTGTAAATGCTGTACCCTTCATGTCTGTATTAATTCTAGTATGTTTTTAAATTCGACCTTTGAAAGTTTATATATTCTTAGAGCAAGGTCAGTAATCTGGATATTAGGAAATTGTCAAGTCCATAGCAAGACTCGCCTGNGATGATCCTGGTACAGAGCTCACTGAAAGAATATTAAAAAGAACATCTCAAATGGTTGGACTGGTGGTTGCGGTTATTATGGGAATCATTGCATTGATGGTTATAACAGCAACAGCTGGAGTGATNCTTCATAAAGAAATCCAAACTGCTGAATTCGTTAGAGACTGGCATAAGCATTCAGAAGAACTCTGGACTGAACTAAATAAGATTGATAATGACATAGTAAATGAANTAACTGAGTTAAGGCAAGCTGTTGTATTGTTGGGGGATCAGTTAGAAATCTTGAAGGAGCAGATAAAATTACAATGTGACTGGAGTGTCTCTTCTTATTGTATCATACACACACTTAAGATTAATGAAAGCAAGTATGATTGGGATAAGGTTAAGATGCATTTAATGGGTCACCCTAATTCTTCTCAAATGGTTTATGATTTACAGAAAGAAATTAAAGAAACTTTTGCAAAAAAGTTACCTGATATGACAAGATTGGACATTATGGAAAATCTAGCAGATACCGTAGCCTCATTCAATCCTATGAATCATTTTAATAGATTTCTTATCCTAGCTGGTGTTGCCCTTGTTCTAGCAATAGTAACTTCATTGGCTTTAAAACGTGTTTTGGTCTACTTACGTAAGATTGTAAGAGAGATAGATTAAAAAAAAAGGCTGTGTATGCTGTGAGGCTGCATAACCTTCAAGATAATTAATTTTTGTATAAAGGAAAGGGGGATCTGTGGCAGCATTCCTGCTGGGCTACACCTGGGCTGGCTCCAGAGAGCAGCACCTAGCCCTAATCCATCTTATGTTTAGCAGATACCCTTTGTTTTTCTTGTTACCCTATGCGAATCTTGTCTGAGAGTTTCCCAAGGATACAAAGCCTATGCAAAACTTGGTTTGGAAACCTGGAAAACTGTGGTACCTGATGAATCAAGAAATTTGCATTTGGCATTGTATTTTTGGAAGCTTCTTTCAGGTTGTTTTGAACATATGGAAATCAACTGGCTAAAGTGTAAATATGGAGAAAAATAAAAATGTCTGGGTAGAAGGGAAAGCTCTTCAGTCCTCAGAGGCTGGATCCCCCTGTAGCCTCAAAGGGCTAGATTCATTATTTTTTTTAAAAAATATTTATTATTATTTTTTATTTCACATGCATTGGTGTTTTGTCTGTATATGAGGGTGTTGGATCCTTTGAAACTGGAGTTACAGATAGTTGTGAGCTACCGTGTAGGTGCTGGGAATTAAACCTGGGTCTTCTGGGAGAGCAGCCAGCGCTCTTAACTGCTGAGCCATCTCTACAGCCCCATAGATTCATTCTTAAGGTGTATCTGAGTCTTCATTCAATNGACCCGCATGTGGCAGATTTAGGGTTTTTGCTCATACAGACAAAAAGATTGAAGATACACAATAGAGACAGATTCAGACAAAAGAAACCTCTAAATGGATTACAGTGTGTTTAAAAATATATGTAGGCTTGGGAGAGAAAAGAAAAAGGGTAAAGAAATTCCTTAAAAAAGAAATAAGAGTAATAAAAAATATAATAAGCCATGTAAAGATGGAAAATACCTGGAGAATCTGGATTATGTATATTATTGTGTTGTTTTTAAAATTTTTGGCTGCTAAAAGATATTGGATTATGAAAACTGCTATATTAAACCAACCTATATATTTTAAAATTATCTTGACTTCAAAATTTAAGTCAAAAGATATGTCCTTTGGGAGAGAGGTTATGCTTTTGTTTCTACATGGAATGACAGGCTGTGGATTCACTCCGGGTTTAAGAAAATTCAGGTTTGATCAAGGAAGAGTCCCCTGAAAAATCTCTGATGGGAATCTATGGCCCAGATGATCCAATATTTCAGAGCACCTCTGTTGCAGTTTCCTCTGAGCTCTGCATCCATAACAGCTTCAAGGCTGCTGGCTGAGATGATACAACCTCACAGAACACTTCAGTCAGGACTTGACTATAATCCTAAATTTTCTCAGGGTCCCAGATTACCAGCATCCCTAATCAGGATGCAGAAGTAGTCTAGAAAACTACGCCCACTTTCTCAAAAAATAGGATATGGATACTTGTCATCATTTAGGGACTGGCTACAAACTGTTATTGGTCATAGTTAAAAATGGCTAAACAAAAGAGTTAAATTCAGAAATATCTTTCTAAAAGAAGAAAGGGGGCCAGGCGATGGTGGCGCATGCCTTTAATCCCAGCACTCGGGAGGCAGAGGCAGGCAGATCTCTGTGAGTTCGAGGCCAGCCTGGGCTACCAAGTGAGTTCCAGGAAAGGTGCCAAAGCTACACAGAGAAACCCTGTCTCGAAAAACCA
>LZPO01107898.1:606621-622974 GCA_001675575.1 Neotoma lepida
TTTATTGATACAAATTTAAAGTTAATTTTGTTATACTGAATGNATATTTCTACTCTTGTTTAGGATATCATGTTTATGTAGCTCATTTAAAAATGTAATATATAATTAAGAAATATAGATTAACAGTCATCTATAATAGCAAACTTACAGTCATGTTAGATATGTTTTCAAGGTCATACAGAGATATATTTCAGACAGATAGTCAATCTTCAACCACTTCAAAGACCTTCAGAATATAGCATTTAAAATGTTTTTAGAACTTAGACTTCTCTTGACAGTGAGACACATCAGCTCCTGGCAGCACCAATGAGTTCAAAGAGAATGATATNTATTGAAGAAATTCCATATGGAGTTTGTTTCCTTTATGGCAAAAGCCAGCCAAGTGGGCAAAGAAACTGCCCTTGCCTCAATTGCTGACAGTTACTGTCCAAACTGAACCAGCAGGATGCAAGAAAGATAATTGCCGAATTTTGCCAAGATGAGATAGNACAGTCCTTCAAAATTCCCTGCTTCACAGGAAAGTCTGTCAGATAGATATGCTAGGCCTGTAGGCCAGAGTTGGATGTCCCAATATTACAGAGAAATTTTGGTTGANTGTCTAGGCAGCCTGATGTCCCTGTCATTAGGTAACATTTCACCCTTCTGGGGTCTTTGATGGAGCTGAAGACTAGATAGTTATAGATTTTCTTAGTTATAATAAAGATAAATTACATGTGAAACTTTAGACTCACTAAGACAGGATAGAAAATAGAGTATTTTCTTTAATTTTGTCAAATAGAAATGGATTGGATATTGTTACTGTAATTCTTAATAAGTATTTTTGTTGTATATAATTTTACTACGCTAAGGTTAAAACCTTCCTTTTTAATTAGACAAAAAGGGGGAAATACTGTGGATTATGTTTATTGTTAATAAAAAGCTGATTGGGCGACAGCTGGGCAGGAAGAGATTGAGCGTGAGAGCTAGACTAGGAGAATTCTGGGAAAAGGAAGGGCAGAGTCAAGAGAGATGCCAGCCAGCTTCAGAGCAAGCAGGACATGCAGAAAATGAGGTAACAAGCCATGAGCCATGTGGCNAAGCATAAATAGAAATATGGGTTAATTTAAATGTAAGAGTTTGCTAATAACAAGCGTGAACTATGGCCAAGCATGTATAATTCAAATTCAGCCTCTGAGTCGGTTATTTGGGACCAGGTGGTTGGGACAGGAAACATCTGTTTACAACTGACATCTTACTAAAGACAAAGTTTTGTTGCTTAGCTCATTTGTGGCTTTTTCAAGATTTACAACATTCACCACATTCTGTTGTATTGTGTTTTTCATAGGACTATGTCACAAATCAAACTGGGTATGGCACTGATGCACTTCTGACTGAGGCAGGANGATTATGAGTTTGAGGCCAGCCAGGGCTACATAGTGAGACCTGGTCTTAATAAAACTATCAAAGTCATACATGAAGGTAGTTACATATAACCAAATGAAAAACTGTTTCCTCTCCAATCCTAGTTCTCGAGTAAGATTTCTAGTTTGTCTTTATTTCCTCTGGTGATCTCTTGGTGACTGTAATCTTCTTACCACTGTTCCTCTTTAAAATTTATTTCTGTGTGAATATACTCACACCATGGTGAGCCTATTGAGGTCAGCAGACACATTGTTGAGATTCAGTCCCAATCTTTCTTCTAAAGTTTGTTTTCCCTATAGTTTGTGCTGGCTCCTGACTTCTCCTACCGAGAGAACTGTTCCTCATTATCTGGTTTTTGTTTTTGTTGCATTCATTCTGCTGTTTGTGTGAAATGCCTAACTCCTTGTAGCCTGCTGCTTTTCTGTCCTCACATGGAGGGTCTGCCTCACATTTGGACAGGGTGTCCTTGTATTCCTTCTCACCTTTGAAAAGAGCTTTTCAAATTCTGAAGCTCTTAGTCATTACTATTTTTCAAAGAAGTCTTTCTACTACCAGAACCTCTTATCAATTGTAGGATTATACCCCATCTCTCTGAAGTACATTCTTGAGAAAGGCTATAGAGGAAAAACATTGTCCAGATGCATTCATACAGAAAAATCCTCTTTCTACAATCATGCTTGGTTAAGAGAATTCTTGGACAGGGAATTCTAGGCTGAAAATAATTTCCCCTTAGAACATGAATAGCACAGTTCCCCGGAGTCACTGAGCCCTAGTTTGGGCTTTGTTCCCAAATTTTCCTTGGCTATTCTCTGNCATCTCTTTGTACAGATAATCTCAATTACTTATCATGCCATCCTGCCTCAAGAGTCCATATGAAAGTCATTAAGTTTTAGAAATTTAACTAGACGTTTTAAGTACCAGTGATAAGAATGTTCACACTTTATGTTGTACTTATAATTTTGCAATTTGATACATTTAGGTTTTTTTTTTCTTCACCAGTACTGGGGACTGAACCCAGGCCTTATGCATGTTAGGCAAGCACTTTACCACAGTCATATTTAAATTTTATACATAAGCTGGGCATGCATTTGTGGCCCCAGCTATGTAAGAGGCTAAGGGAAGAAGATCACTGGAATCCAGGANTTCAAGTCCTTTTATATATATAATTTTCTATTTTTCCATTTTCCCATGGTCTTCACTCTGCCCTGTCTAAACATCTGGCCCTGGACCAAACAGTTCAGCTTGACACTGGAGTCAGCTTGCTGACGTGTA
The DNA here is from genome assembly GCA_001675575.1 of Neotoma lepida. NCBI lineage: Eukaryota > Metazoa > Chordata > Mammalia > Rodentia > Cricetidae > Neotoma > Neotoma lepida. The sequence continues at coordinate 609,295 of LZPO01107898.1, forward strand.
ACAGCTGTCAGAGGAAATGCAGACATGTCTATGCATGCTTTCTTCTAGCCTGTGGTATCACCCTGGGAAGGGGCTGATCCCTGGTGATACTGCCCAGTCCAGCAGCCTTCTTCTTTAACACTTAGGGAGACTGATGGACAAGAACTGGAAACCTCACCCTTGCTTCTGTGATGCTGCTCTGTTCTGCTGAGCAGAAGTGGGTAAATGGGTCCTTCTAGCCCCAGGAGCTGAGCAATCCCCATTTTGGGGCTAACGGAACCTTTGTTCTTATTTTAGAGTCCCTTTGGTTAGGCCAGTTTTTAGGTTACATTGCTCAGGAAGCCNAGATACAAACAGTTTTTATGGCTTATGAGATTGTAATGCCAAACTGGTTCCTAAAAAAGCACACCATTTTCAGCTCCAATAATCATGCTCTTTTTTCCCCCTGTATCCTTACCTGCCAAGTGTGTCCAGCTAAACAATGTATTTTATTGTTNTAGTTTGTATTACTGGGTTACTAATAAGGTCTAAAGAGAAGGCATTTCTAAACCAAATATTTTAATTAGAATTCTGCTAAGACCTCTAGTAGGATTCAAATGAAAGTATGTGTTCTAAGAAACTGAACACAGAATAAACAGTCTGTACTGGAAAAGTGCCTCAAAAAGCTCTGAAATAGCCTAACATGGAACATGATAGAGGTGATTTTTTTTTTTTGTTCATAAAAATGATTTTTGCTCATTTTGATGGAGGCGGGACACCAGTGACCAGGGGGTCATCATCCGAATGCCCTTTCACTATGCACTGTTGTGCCTGCTGTGCTGAGGTCAGAGAGCAGCAAAGGGCATGGCCCAATGAACAGGCTGGGGAGGAGAGCCAATGTCCTCAGGCTGTGTGCTCTGCCTGTCATACAGGTGGGGACAGAGTGAGAGGCCATTCGTCAGTGTCTGCCCTGTGTGTAGGATGGTGTGAGCCTGGACCTACTAGTTCAGGACAATCTGTTCCTATATGATGCAGAACTTGGTCCCCAGCTTGGCTGGTAGGACTGTACTGGTGCAGCATCTTTCTGTAAGTAAGTAGGAGAAAGGATTTGACTCACATTCATATATAATTTCAGGTATCAACATAATCACTCTCCACTCTATAACCTGACTCTGGGCTGCAAGGAAGAGCTTCATAGGCTGACATCTGAAGACTGTATTTCTAATGAAAACAAAATACCTCACCTAAACCTTCTAGCTACTGTAATGTACACACTGCGATTGCATATCCCTCAATACCATACGAGATGTCCTTGATTATTTGAGACACAGTCTCATGTAGCCCAGGCTGGCCTTGACCTTACTGCGTAGCTAAGGACAGCACTGAACTCCTGATNTTCTTGCCTGTGCCCCCTCCCAAGTGCTAGGTTCATAGACATGTACCACTGTGCCCAGTTCTTATTTTTAATTCTGAACTAATTAATTTTCTTTGGTGCTAAGGATAAAATCCAGGCCCTCATCTATGCTAAGCACAGGCTCTGTCACTAAGCCCAGATCCTTTATCATATAATTTTTATATTTCAATTTTAACAGATTTTTACAAACATTATATTTCCCTTAGTGCCCTTTTGGATAGTTGTGTATTCCACAAAGTACAACCAACTAATCAACAATGCACTCATATTGAGTATACGAGACCACAGGGCAGAGTTTTAACTATGTTCACTCATCCGAAAGTGTCTGTAGTAGTTATGCTCCTTTTGAAGTCCAACCTCAAACATGTACCTTCAGGGAAAACCTGCCCAGTGGTACTGTCACCTCAGGGAAATTATTCTCATTAAAAGCTCCATGAATGCTCAATTGATGCTGTATCAATGGGCTTCTATTGACACATCATTTTGACAATCCTCCTCTGTAATGGATGGATCTGGCCTCTCTCAGTGCATCCCCACCCCTACTCATGACATCCTGAGCTGTAGCCATTGCTTCTTCACTTAGGGTGCTAGGATGGGGCCAGACATTCCTTCAGGGAGTAGTGGGCCAGTGGTAANTGAGAGTCCTAGGTGCTAGAACTCAAACTCAACTGGGGTTGACAGGGGAGCTGTGAGGTCAAACAGATCCNAACATGACACTCTTGGTATGTGATGTTGACTCCTTATAGTGGTNCCTCACCACTGGCACTCCTTGATGACATTAGCAAAGATCCAGAAAAAGAAATCAACCAGATGTGTGGGAAATAGGGGCCCTTGTCCTATAAGGATAACAGAAACAAGAATACTGCTGCCAGCCTGCCCTGATGCACATTTGCACATCTGCAGGAGGCCACTGGGCNGCTGGCAGGGTGCCTGGTGTGGGAGTCTCAGAGATCCAGAGTGAGACAAGGGGTTTTGGTCACCAGGAAGCAATGCTCATGATACAAAGTGTGACAGCAAACACTCGCAGGCCNATTATTTTCCAACAGACCTGAATTGACTGGTGGACAAAGAAGCCAGGCCTCTTGACTACAGACAAACACATCACTTTCAGGAAGACTCAGGTTTAGAATGTGTGTGGCCATTTTAGGAAGATCTGCTGATTATTTTGAAATTTGTTATGCTCACTATTTACATAATTATTTTTGTAACATCACATCAGAAAGGAAGGGAGTGGAAAATCAAGAGGGTGAGGAAGGAATGACTCCTAGGTCGCAATCAGATGCCTTGCTGTGCCCTTGGCCTCTGTGATGGCTGATGGTCCCCACTCTGCTCCCCTCTAGTTCCCTCATTGGGTCCTCTCTATGCTTCTACTGTGCTGAGTGTGTCCCAGAAGGTTCATGTACTGAAAGCTCAGCCAGCAGCATATGTGCTAAGTAATGAAACCTTTAAGATGCAGAGGCAAAGCANGTGACTGGAAATCTTACTCTCTGAAGAGATNAATGCAGTTCTCATGGGATGCTGATTACTTCCTGTGAGAACAAACTATTTTAAAAGAGCAAAGTTGGAGTCTGACTCTCTCTGGCTTCCTGCCTCACCCTGCATCCCTCTTCCACACATGGTCTCACTGCTGTAATGTTACCCACTATGAGATCCTCATGAGACTGCCTTGATTTTGGATTTTCAATTTTCAAAGCTCTAAATAAACTTCTTTTCTTAACAACATACACACTCTCAGGTATTTTGCTATAGTTATGAGAGTTGCTTAAGTCCCCCTGAAGATCAGGGGGACTNGCTAACCTTCAATTTCACAGCTTCAGATGCCATCTCTATCTACTCTTCAGAACACTGCTTCATCTCAGGAAGTCCTGCCATATAACACAAATCTTCACGGATTCCTCCCACATCCACTCTTCTAGCTCTGATTTCCCATCTGAACTCCAGCTTTGCTCTTTGCCTGCCTAACATAACACTTGAATAATTTTAGACATCTCAGCCTTAACATGATACATTGTGTATTTTTTTCTCCTAAACATTACATGATCTTACTCAGCTTGTTTCACAATTTATGAAGTACCCCACATGGAAATGCTTTGAAAAAATTACGTTTCAATGCTAGAGATTAAACCTGGGCTTTGGCACATGCTGAATTAGTGCTCTGCCATTAGCCACACCGTCAGTTCTGTAAGATACTCTGGGATGGTTACTTTATTTATTTATTTAGTGGTAACTTGGCTATGTCTGGTATCCAAATATTTAGCCAAACATTTTTCATTATTTAAAATGTCTGTTACATTTATTTATTATCTATTTAGAGAGTGCGCGTATGTGCAAGTGCTCAGGTGTGGAGGTCAGAGGACACTTGTGGGAGCTGCTTCTCTCCTTCCACCATGTGGGTCCTGGTTATTAAACCCAGCCAAGCTTGGGAGCAAGTGTCTTTACCCTCTGAGCCATCTTGCCAGCCCTCTAGGCAGGCACTTAAAGGATGAGATTAGGTGAGACATGGTGTCGCACGCTTTTGACCCAGCACTTGGGAGGCAGAGGCAGGCAGATCTCTGTGAGATCGAGGCCAGCCTGGTCTACATAGTTAGTGAGATTAACATTTACATTGGTGGACTTCTCATAAAGCAGATGACTCTCTGGAATGTGGGTGAGTCTAATCCAGTCAGCTTAATATAAAAAAGTGAAGGGAATTCTGCTATCCTTCCTAGCTTTACTCTTGGCACTGGAAGAGACTTTAAAAATGAATGTCACAGCTAAACCGGGGTTTTCTGTAGAAAACAGGTGATAGGATCTTATCAGCGACCACAGCAAACTGGGATTCACTGTTTTTCTTGGTAACAAATGTATTGAGAAGGGCAGTTGAAACATATTTGCTGAGGATAGGACCCTACACTGCAGTCATATTCTGTCCCCTGTGCCCTTCTTGATGTCCACTTTAGCTCTGTTAAGCCTCCCCCACTGTCTTAGGGTTTCTATTGCTGTGAAGAGACACTGTGATTACAGCAACTCTTATAAAGGGAACCTTTTGCATTTGAGACAGTGTTTCTCTGTGTAGCTCTAGCTGTTCTGGAACTCTCTTTGTAGACCAGGTTGGCCTTGAACTCATAGAGATTCACCTGCCTCTGCTTCCCAAGTGATGGGATTAAGGGCATGTGCTACCATACCCAGCTAAAAGAAAACATTTAATTGAGTGGCTTACAGTTTCAGAGGTTTAGCCCAGTATCATCATGGTGGGACATGGTGANGTGCAGACAGACATGGTGCTGGAGAAGAAGCTGAGAGTTCTCCATCTTGATCCACAGGCAACTGGAAGTGAATTGTCTATTATCCTGAGTACAGCTTGAGCATAGGAGATCTCAAAGTCCATCTCCACAGTGACACACTTCCTCCAACAAGGNGATACCTACTCTAACAAAGTCACACCTCCTAATAGTTTGGGGGCCATTTTCTTTCAAACCACCACACCTACCCTCCCAGTTATACATTGCCACAGAAGTTCTGCTGGCTCTCCCAGAGGAGCAATGGGGTAGCACAGGCAGTGACTTACTTTCTCCTGACTGTTTAGCTCCTGGTATGGGATGTGGGCAGGCAGGTAGGTATGCAGCAGGGCACAGAGGGCCAGCCCATCACTCCAGCTGCTGCTGAAATTGGTGATATCAATGTTCTGTGGAGAGAGAAAAGCCAGTGTTAACCCACATTGCACTGTCAAGGACACGAGCCAGACAATGTCCTGGGTTAACCCATACTGTACTGTCAAGGACACGAGCCAGACAATGTGCCAGTGTTAACCCACACTGCACTGTCAAGGACACGAGCCAGACAATGTGTCCTAGGTTAACCCACACTGTACTGTCAAGGACACGAGCCAGACAATGTGCCAGTGTTAACCCACACTGCACTGTCAAGGACACGAGCCAGATAATGTGCCTGTGTTAACCCACACTGCACTGTCAAGGACACGAGACAGACAATGTGCCAGTGTTAACCCACACTGTCAAGGACAGGAGCCAGATAATGAGCTACANGTGTCTATCTTTATGTTTGGGTAAGACAACATAATGAACTGGAATTTTTGNAGTGTGTTTAACTTTGGTAGCAGAAATGNACATTCATTTACAGAAATATGTGTAGGGGAAGATGAGACCATGGGGAATTCTCCCTTAACCCCTGGGGGAGCCATTAAAGCCTGATATAAATCTTGTTTGAAATTACTCCCCAGATGAGCTTTGTACATCCAGCATTTCCCAGACTTACCGGCCAAGGGGGAGTGTCATCACAATCATCATCACCATCATCACCACCACCACCATCATCATCATCACCACCATCATCACCACCAACGCTACCACCACCACCATCACCACCATCATCACCACCACCACTACCACTACCACCACCATCACCATCATCATCACCAGCACATCACTACCATTACTATCATTACCACCACCACCACCACCATCATTATGACCATGACCATCGTCATCATCATCACCACCACCACCATCATGACCACTATCATTATCATCACCATTATTACCATCACCATCATCATAACTACATATAACCCAACAACAAGCAGACCAGATAAAACATGACCATGGAGCCCAAGCTACAATTGCTTCTGTTCTATATTCCTTTCCTTAACTAGAGCAGCTTCTTAGGGGCAAGAAAAGCCTCAGGCTCAANAGTCTCCCTGCTAGCACAGAGAACAAGCAAGAATCATTCCTCTGGTAGAGAATGAGGCTCCTCCTGCAGGACAGGCAGTGAGTGGGGGTGGCTGCTTGGCACACAGGGATAAGCAAGGTTATCTTCCCAAAGATATAAAAGATGCCCACAGGCTGGGGAGTTGGTACAGTGGGTAAAGGCATTTGTAGTCAAACCTGACCACCTGAGCTCAATCTCCAGGAACCACACAGTGGNAGGAGAGAAATGATTCCTGAAAGTTGTTCTCTGATCTCCACACACCTATAGTGGCATACACATAATTATAATTACAGTAATGGAGACAAGGGTTTGAAGTCTGGGATCCCAACCCAAGGGACTAAAAGGTTGAAGAGTGAGACATCACAGGAGCACAGTCTAAAACAATAAAAGCCAGGCTGAGTGTGTTCTGATTCTTTCTCTGAGAATCTCTCNGATAAGTTCTTTCCCCTTTGCTCTATTANATCCTAACTGCCCTCAATTCTCTGCTGTTCATTTACTGTGGACAGACTTGCCTGTATGAGTATGGAAATAATTCCTCTATAATAAGGCAAAGCTCCTGAGCACCAGATTCAAAGGAAAAACCTTAATCCACTTGTACTTTTAATNTGTATGGTCATTTAAAATAAAAAGACCAGGGGCTGGAGAGATAGTTCAGTGGTTAAGAGCACTGGCTGCTCTTCCAGAGGTNCTGGGTTCAATTCCCAGTACCCACATGGCAGCTCACAACTATCTGTAACTCCAGTTCCAGGGTTCTGACACCCTCACACAGACAAACATGCAGGCAAAATATCAATGCACATAAAATAAAAAAATAAATAAAACAAAAAAGGCCAAAGCCATTCATACACCAAGTCATAGCTTGTCCAAAATTGTAGCTTCACAGTTCAAACACTGTTTTGTTTTATTGTTGTTATTTTTTTCTTTTCATTTTTGTTATGTTTTTAAAGAGTNTCTTAGGATAGAGATCTTATTCTCAAAGAGAGAAAGAGGTGATTATCTATCGTTTAAATCTTGCCCAGCAATGGGGTCACAGAGATCCCAAAGCATTCATTATAGGCTTTNCCAATGCCCTTGGTTATGCTCCAGTACTTGACATTAAATCCTATTGCTGAAGACACCACATACTTGAGTCATAGAACATGAAGAAATCAAGCTGGTACTCAACTGGAAGGGGCTAGGCATGCTTTCAAAGGAGAAAAACAACCATCATTCTCATCCAGTTGTGAACCCTGCAAGCTACAGTGAATGATTGGCCTCACAAGATACACCTGCTGGTGCAATAGTGGCAGAGATGTTATTGGAGTGACCAATCATTTTCTGATTAGCTCTAAAGCCCACACCATGAGATGGAAGCCATATTAACACTGTTTAAGGGACTAAGAACCTGAGGCTGGATAGGTCACAGGCCTATTACTCTGCCAAATGGACATAGTATTAAAACAACTCCTAATGGAATATTGCTATACTCACAGATCAGAGCATCTCTCAATCCTCATCAGAGAAGCTTCCCTTTTCTTTTTTCTTTTTTTAAAGATTTATTTATTATGTATACAGAAGAGGGCGCCAGACCTCATTACAGATGGTTGTGAGCCACCATGTGGTTGCTGGGAATTGAACTCAGGACCTATGGAAGAACAGTCAGTGCTCTTAACCTCTGAGCCACCTTTCCAGCCCCAGAAGCTTCCCTTTTCAGTGATGGAAAAAGACCCACAAAGACCCTCAACTGGTCAATGTGTAGAGAATAAGACACTGTAGAGTGCTTAGTGCTAAATGGACATACATATCATACCCTACCTCCAAAGCTCAGGGATCTTCATGGAAGAAGGAGGTGGAAAGATTGTAAGAGTCAAAGGTGGTTGATAACATCAAGAAGACAGCGTTTCCCAGACACAACAGGGCAGTTGCACACATGAACTCAGCAATTGTGACAGCATGAACAAGATCTTCTCAAGGTCCAGCCAGACAAAATTCCAGCACGGGGTTGGTTGGGGTGGAAAGCAGTCATGAAATCCCACCACTAGCTGAAGAGCTGCAGGCACTGGCAGCTGCCGGATGAGGAAGAGTCATAAAGTCATAAATTCTTCAATGATGTGACTCCTGGTGGGCTGACTGCACCAAGGCAGGCCCCATTCCCAGGACTAGCTGGGAAACACAAACTGGACTCCATGGGGAGAAGTGGGAGGGAGGGAGAGGGAGAGAGAAAGAGAGGGAGAGGGAGGGAGGGAAAGAGAGAGAGAGGGAGGGAAGGAGAGAGAGGGANAGAGGGAGGGAGAGAGAGAGAATCTTGGCTTGTTGTTTCTTATCAACTTGACACATACCTAAGAGTCATCTGGAAGGAGGAAGCAGTTGAGAGAATGCCTCCATTAGACTACCTGTAAACAAGTCTGTGAGGCACTTTTTTCTTCTTCTTTTGATTAAGGATTGATGTGGGAGGGCGCAGCCCAAGGTGGGTGGTGCCATCTCAGGGCAGTGGTCCTGGATTATATAAGAAAGCAGGCTGAGCAAGCCAGTAAGCAGTGTTCCTTCACTGCTTCTGCTTCAGCTCCTACCTGACTTCCTTGGATGATGGGCTGTTATGTGGAAGTGTAAGCCAAAAAAACCCTTTCTTCCCCCAGTTGCTTTTGGTCATGGTTTTTAATTATAGCAATGGAAATCTAACTTGGAAAAAAAGTTTCTCAAAGTTGGGTGGGAGGGCAGAGAGGGTAATTATGGGATGAATGGGAGAGGGTGGTAAATGTTCAAAATGAACCGTATGAAATTGTATGAAAGATTTAATAAAAATATTGTTACCCCCTACACACACACACACAAAATCTTGGTTTGAGGAAAGTAAGGCTAAGAGCATTTGGAACANAAGCCAGTGTTTTTTCTTTATTTTTAAAAATTGATTTATTTTCTATGAATTAGTGTTTGGCCTGCATGTATACACGTATGCCTGGTGCCTGTGGAGGCCAGAAGAAGGTATATGACCCCTGGAACTAGAGTTATGAATGGCTGTGAGCCACCATGAGTGCTGGGAATCCAACCGAGGTCCTCTGGGTCCTCTGCAAGAGCAACAAGTGCTCTAAATGACTGAGCCATCTCTCCAGTCCACAAAATCAGTGTTTCTAATTCTTTTGTGGCTATACTCATGTGTGNCTCCACAGATGCTTGGGGATGACAGAAAGTGGGGTTCTCTGCCTGGTCTGAGGGCCTAGCATAGGCAGAGAGGAGGCCCTTTTCCAGTCCACTGTGGATGCTCTTCTAGAACTTGTCTCTATCTCCTTAGGACCATTCTGGGAAATCTGCCTTTATATCATTATGGGAAATCTGCCTTCATATCATTCTGGGAAATCTGCCTTCTATTTCCTCAGACTCCAAGCTACTACATAGCCTCAAGAGTTGGGATAAGCTTGATCCCGAGGAACAACAACAACAAAAAACCAACAACAGAGGTTAGTATTTTACTGTAATACTGCCTGGCCTCAACACAGAGAGAGGGGAAAATCAGCCAAAAGATAAAAATCTTAAACTCTAATATCATCCTACAGCTGGATCTACTTTGTAAAAAATCAAGGGAAGTGATCTAAAGTGCCTTATATAAGGGTCAATATGTTGGTAAAATTCCTCCTCTGGAGGAGATAAACAATGTCTACCCCTCCTCCAAAGATCCCAGTAACAAACTAAGAAGGTGCAATTCCACCAACATTTATTATGAGAATCAAGGAGTTAATTAGGTGTACTTACAAAGCAATATATAAGGGGTGGTGGGCAGGAACACGGGTGGCCTTAAAGAAGCCACACTGGGAGGTCTGCATCCAGTGGGGATGACAATCCTATGGCCACTTAGATGGAGCCCTCCTCCCTAAGTGCTTTCCAGTGCTGTATACTTCTTGCCCTTCCTTGACGTCACATGCAATTAAGGCAGAGCTGCATACACCTGGTTGGGAGGAGTGGCTAGCTACTCCAATGAGGGTCTCCTAGCCCTCCCTACCCCTCCTTCTATAAAGGAGAGTCAGCAGTCCATGAACCCAGCTGGATGGATCCTCTGCAAGCAAGCACAGCNGAACTCATGAGGATAGTGGAAGTTTGGCTCCCAGGACAGCTCCATACAACAGTGACTGTCCACCAGGATCAGTGACACTAAAAAAAGTGACGAAAGAAGAAAACCAAGCCTCACAGGGCACATGGAGTAGAGCTTCTTGTCACCTGTCCACTCTCTCGTTTACAGCATGCCTCTAAGGAGAAGGCTTGGACATTCAGGAACAACCAGACTCCATGTTCAACCACAGATGATGATTCTTCTCTAGGGACCCCTGAAACAGCACTAGGAAACTAGTACACACTGGGCATGTATACCTGTCTCCTATATTGATTCTATCTTGTCTGATGGGGACTTTCAAACCTGACTCTGTCCCTTTTATAGCAGCTCTTGTCTTCCTGCAGCCTTTCTGAATGAACACAACTTTCCCTTATGTCGGCCNTATTGCTCTGTTTTTCCTTTAAAAAATTATTTCTAAACCTTCCTAACACAGACAGCTGTTAGCCTAAGAACTTTCAATAATACAGGCTCCACACACTCAAAGAGACCTGAAGGACCCATCCCAGGCACAACTACCTTACAGGACTAGAGGTACTCAAAGCAGACTGACAGATGACCCAAAGGCAGGCAGACTGACAGACCCCTTTCCAAAGACAGAGATGGGAATTTCTTACCATGCTATGTAATCATGTCATGTGTGTTCATATATGTTTCCACATAATTGTTTGCATATCCTCCTATGTTGGGACAATAGGAAATTAGGACTCAGTCTGACCCCAGAATTTCCCCCAAATAAGTGAACCAGTGGTCACTAAATTTTTGAGACAGGGTCTCTCTATGTAGCCCTGGCAGTCCTGGAACTCACTATATAGACCAGACTGGCTTATAACTCTCAGAGATGCCATACCTACCTTACAAAAAGTTTGTGGAAATGTGACTATTTGGGGGATGTATTAAAAGGCCTTACAAGCATATACTTACAAAGTAAGGCATTCATTTTCTTTCTTAAAGCCCATTAGAATAGTATCTTTGAGTCTATTAATGTTTTATGAAATCTTACAATGCTATTTGTTTATATAAAGCAACTTTTATTGGAGTCATAAGATAAAAGTTTCATTAGGTTATAAAATTTGATATTGTATATAGAGATTTTAATTAATGATTTCTTTCTCCCAAACCTCTTTAAAACAGTATTAATCTTATTTCATTTGTGAAATAGTCATAGGTAGCAAAAAATAATAGGACATAAAAATGTTTTATGTTAGTTGNGATGCCTGGGTAAAAAGTACATTGTAAATACGTGCTGGACTAATTGTAGTGGATTTCTTTTTCAGAAACATTCTTAATATATACATGTTAAATATGAAGTTTTTACCAAAGCTGTAGTACATGTAAAAATGATAGATAATCCTGTCTGTCAAATATTTGTTAAATTTCCTTTCATGTTGGGGATGATAGGGGACATAATACCAACAAACAATAGCATTAAAAATATGAGTACATTTATATATAATACAATGGATGAATTATTAAATATTAAGATGATAATAACATCTTACATTTCTAAGATGAACTTTAACTTACAGTTATAACATTGAGATTAAAATTTATTGTCTTGGGGCTGGAGAGACAGCTCAGCAGTTAAAAGCACAGGCTGCTTTTGTGGAGGACTGGGTTTGAGTCTCAGCACCCACACAGTGGTTATCAATGGGTCAGTAAATGGAGTTCCAGGAGGTCTGACACCCTCTTCTGTCCTCCAAGGATACCAGGCATGCATGTGGCACATANGCATAATGGTAAAACACTCATACATGTAAAGTAAAAATAAGTAAATCTAACAAAAAAGATTGCTTATTCTAAACAGCAACAAAAACAACCCACTGCCTTTCTACACTTGTACTCTCCACTTTCAAAAAGAGGGTTTTTCAAGATTTTGATCTTGTGCAATTTAAACTAAAGGTTTAAAATTTTTTTCAGCTGGGCGGTGGTGGCGCACNCCTTTAATCCCAGCATTTGGGAGGCAGAGGCAGGCGGATCTCTGTGAGTTCGAGGCCAGCCCCGGCTACCAAGTGAGTTCTAGGCCAGCCAGAGCTATAAAGAGAAACCCTGTCTTGAAAAAAAAAAACAAAAAGTGTGTATGTGTTTTTTTTTTAAACTAAGTTATTGGTGNCTGCTTGGCTTGCTTTAAGCCTTATCAATAATCAAGCTAAGCTCCATGTCCTTAAATTTGATTTTTCTAATTTATATCAAAACTATTTTTAAATAATTTTTAAAAAGTTTTTAAAGGTACAGATTTTTAGGTCAGGTATAGTGAGTGGCACATCTTTAATCCCAGCACTCAGGAGGCAGAAGCAAGCAGATCTCTGTGAATTTGAGGACAACCTGGTCTACATAGAGAGTTCTAGGCCAGCCAAGGCCACATAGTGATATCCTGTCTCAAAAAAAAAAGTACAGATTTTGGATTAAGAATTGCTCATGCCTTCATGAAATAGGATCTAACCAACAGTCTAATCTAAAACTGCCAACATACACAAAATCCTTAGCATTTTAAAAGAATCTACCTTTATATATGACTGTTTATATATTTTATTTATATGTGCTTATAAGTTTTTATGTTTACATAAAGACTAGATTATAAGTAAATGATTATATTAATTAAAATAGCCAACTTAGCTCCCATTCCTTTTAGGGCATAGTGCAANTAAAGTTTAAAATAAACAAGTCTCATAAGCAGTTTAATCAGGGCTGACACAGCTCTGATCTACTAGTGGGACAAAGACATCCCTGCTGCTTGGAAGAACTGATTGGTCACTACATGATGGCTTTGGTTCCGGGAATAAGCTTCACAGGCACAGACAACTGCCTGCATCTGGGGATGATCCTCTAGGCTGGTGGTTCTCAACCTTCCTAATGCTGTGACCCTGTAATACAGTTCCTCATGTGGTGACCCCAACCATAAAATTATTTTTGTAACTACTTCATAACTGTAATTTTGCTACTGTTATGAATCATAATGTAAATATCTGTGTTTTGGGATCGTCTTAGGTACCCCTGTGAAAGGGTTNTTCGAGCCCCCCAACGGGGTCAGAACCACTGGCCTAGGCTCTACTGCTCCTGGAAGCTGAGGAATGGGATAATGACTTAGCCCCGTGCATTCAACTTTCTTTAAGTAATGTTTTTTTAAAAAGGATTTTATGATTTATCAAAATGATTGCTAATAGTTTCTACTAAGTGTGTCAGGCTTCTCATTACCAAACTGAGTCTTACATCAAGTTTATTAAACATTTGTCCCTGTTAGGCTTTATCTAAGTGCTCTACAACAACTAAATTTTAAAGAATGATTTGTTCTCCAGTACTGGTGTAATGGGCTTTCTGGGTACTTAAACATACTCGGAGACCTATGTTAATATGGAAAGAGACCAATACTTTGGCNCTTGCCCTATAAGGTCAACTTGGTCCCAAGGACATTTCCCAAAAGGTCTTGAATCTCTGGGAGTCACTTGTCCTCCTGATCAGAGAGACTATGGAGAACTAGACGGCAGACTCTCACCAGTGTACACTGTGCAAAGAGAAAAGTCAG
>LZPO01107898.1:629110-642849 GCA_001675575.1 Neotoma lepida
TTTTACTGCAGGAATACATCAGTAGCAGGTAGGTGTACATGGAAACCATGCAAAGAGAAGTGTCCCTACTTTTTAAAATACGGGCTTGTTTTAGAAATTCCAAATCTAGTCAGGAAGTCAAATCCAACNTCTGGGCCAGGGAAATGTTTCCTTTACATGTAAACTGTTCCCCATGTTTAAGACTTTTTATTGTTCTGACACTGGTAGAGATGGAGGCAAAACAGCTATGGTGTATATTATTATTTATACACACTCCAGGATCAAACTATCATATAAAAACCTCACCCTTTTTATTACCAAGAGAGCCTCAAGCCTTCCCTGAATGCTATTTGGAGTGGTCCTCGCTTTCAGGAGTTTAAAAGAACTGAGAAAGTGGGTTTTTGTTAGTGTTGGCTTGTGTGTGTGTGTGTGTTTTCTTCAGTTCTGGATACTGAAGCCAGGACCTTGTGCATGGTAGGCAAGTGCTCTACCACTGAGCTATACCCCGAGCCCTGAAATGGCCTCTAATTCCATTTGAGTACTAAGAGTGTGAACAATCCCCAATTCAACTAAACAGCTGAAAAGTTTATTTATGACACTTAATAACAAGATGACCATCAGCCTGTGAAGAGTCATAGGCATCTCAAAGGTTACTTTCTGTGATTACTGCAAAAGTGGCTTCACTACCAATCACTGGGGCAGGCTTCTGTAAATGAGGCAGCCTCTGGTGTGGTGTGGCACAGTTTATTCATGTTCATCATTTTATGTGGATGGGGATAAATCAACACAGGTGAGCTGATGAATGTTTTGTCAGACATTTTCCATTTGTATCATGTTGGAAGAGCCACAAGGCTTGCATGACTGTCCCCTGTGGGTCCATCTACAGACTGCTGCAAGCTGCAGATCTCAGAGAAGCCTAGGGGGCAGAGGATAGGAATGGGTGGTCCTTACTGAGCAGAAAGGAAAAGGAGTAAAATAGCTGGGTGTCTTGGTTACTTTTCTATTGCTGTGATAAACAACGTGGCCAAGACAACTTAAAATAGAAAACGTTTAATTGCGCTTATGGTTTCAGAGGGTCAGAGTCCATGATGGGAGACAAGGAACAGCCNAGAGCTCACATTTTGATCCACAACCACTTAGCATTGGGAATCATTCTTTTGAAAGAATGGTCCCAGTGACACATCTCCTCCAAGGCCACACCTCCTAATCCTTCCCAAACAGTTCTACCAACTGGGGACTGACCATTCAAGCATGACCCTATGGGAGCCATTCTCATTCAAATTACCACATTGGGCTTCCTGAGGTTAGCCCAGTTTTTATTTTTGGATCTAGANGCTATATAGTTCTGGCTAGCATGGAACTTCCTATGTCTACCAGGCTAGCCCAGAACTCCCCATAAAGACCCACCTGCCTCTACCTCCCAAGTGCTTTTTTGTTTTGTTTTGTTTGAGACAGGGTTTCTCTGTGTAGTCTTCGTTGTCCTGAAATTCTCACTCTGTAGAAAAGACTGGCCTTGGACTCATAGAGATATCTGCCTGCCTCTGCCTCCTGAGGGCTGGGATTAAAGGCGTGCACCACCAACACCTGGCTTCCAAATGCTTTTTTATGAAAGAAAATCTCAGATGTAAGAGATAACATTCCAAGCACCTCCAAAGTAGGCTATTTTTCTAGAGATTCTTTTTTAAAAAAAATGTAAGATACAGAATTGTTCTCNGTGAAACAAAAATGTGAGAAAAATGAACACACTGGCTATATACAAGAGGCTAAGACCCTAACTAATATCCAAGGCTGCCCATGGAGCAGCTGAGTGGGTTCCCAATTCCAGAAGGGTGAACACAGTGGGACAAAAGCAAAGCAAACCCTACCACCCAGACAGTGTGCTCCAACAAGATTCATCTTACTTGCTTTGTGTTGCCTAGAAACACCAACATCTGGTGGAAACATAAGCCACAGGGGAAAGAAGCTGCAGAACATGATTGAAATGTGCCCTGAGCTCAATTCCACTGAGGACACAGCTGGGTCTGGCAATGACCTTTTCTCCACCACATCTTCGCTGAGGAGCTCAAAGCTCCTCCCCTCGATTCCTATGTATGAACTGTGTGTGCCATTAAGGGCTGAAGCTGAAAAAGGGACCAAAAGGAAAGATGAAAGCTTCTGCGGGGAAGGCAGGANGCNGAATAGAATACACTGCATATTCACTCCTCAAGAGCCAGCTGTCTCAAGCCTGTGGATCTAAANGTCCTCACTCCTGGCATGTCTCAGGGAGACAGAACTTCACTGTCACAACCCTGCTATTGGACTGAGTGATTTTATTTTGGTGTTTGTAAAACTAACACTTTATAGATGTAGATGATAAAAGGTTAAGTCCTCCCTGAGAAGGATCATATATAATAACAGCATAGAGAGATCAAGCCTACTTTGAAGATGCAGTAAGACAATGTAAGCACAAACAGCTAGGCTCCTGTGAAACAGAAACAAACATGGCCTACACGTGTCAGCAAGCCAGTCCTTGCCTCAGAGAAATGTATGTGTGTCTGTTCAACTCTAGCTTCTCTGCTTCAGTCTTGGGCTGTCTGGAGAAGCTAGAGTGAACCTGCCCTGCACATCTATGACACAGCCCTTCTCCATGGACATATGGACACCTGTATGCAGCCTGTCTGCATGGCTCCCTCCTTTTGACTGGTCCCTCCTGTACAATGAGCTGCCCTGCTGCCCCTTCTAGTTGTAGTTTCTTCTACTGCTATGTTTTGTTAGGCTCCCATGCCAACTCTCGATGCTACAGTGTGGAAACTGGCCAGGCAGACAGGAGTGTCCCTTCTCTTGCTTAGCAAAGGCTGTCAGTGGATAAATTTAAAAAAGAAAACCAAAATTTCAATGTATTTCATAATCTTAGAGAAGTAAGCCATTGAAAGCACAAAACTGAAACAAGTAAAAGGACTGAGAAGTCTGACTATATAATTAAGTTTCTGTATGACAAAAATTAAGAACAGTGTATGGAGCAAATGACTAATAACTAGAATATATCCTTATAAGTGATAGGTCAAGTAAAAATTGGCAAAATGAACCAGTGATACACCAAAGAGACATCTGTCTAAAACACAGAAAGTGATATTCAGTCTCATGAGGGATGAAGATGCATGGTTACAGAATCTGAAACCGACAGTTCAGAAGCGCAGCATCACTCTCCTTGGATCTAGAATGGCCTTAAGTAATGGGTTTGCATATGCAGGAAGTGACTCCTGGGACTTTCCAGGCAGGTCATAAGAAATAATCTTGCTGTTTCTACCCAACACTCATGGAAAGCTCTGTCTGGGTCTCTAAGGTGTGAGGAACTCTATGAAGGAGCCCAACACATTTTAACTGTCCTAACCTCTGGCCATGGAGGTTCTAGACATTGTAGAGCAAAGAAATCAAGTCTAAATTGTGGATTTGTCGGAAAAAAAAATCAATACTGGTGTTTTTCTAATCCATTAAGTTCTAGGTGGTTTGTGATTCAGCAANAGATGACTAGAACACTTGTACTATGCTTCCTTGATACTTGATACAACTTAGAGTCACCTGCAAAGAGGATCTCAGTAAGAGATTATCTGCAAGAGGTTGGCTTGTGGGCCTGTCTGTGGGAAGATCTAGCCCACGTGGATGCCATGCAGGCAGGGAGTCCTGCACTGTGTAAGAGTAGAGGAATCGAGTTGAATGTAGGCAAGCCAACAAGTGGGCACGTATGCATTTATTCTCTCTGCCCCTGACTGTGGGTATGACCAGCTCCCTGAAGTTTCTGCTGTACTGACTTCCCCACATGTGGAAACCTAAGGCTGATGTTGGGACTCTCCTGTGAATGCTTTTACACTTTATTCATTGGTGAAGGGACTCTCAATTAAACTCAGAGCTCGCAGATATGGCTAGTCTTGCTAGTCAGTTTGCTCTGAGAATCCCTGATCTTCAGCTTCTGAGGCTAGAATTGCAAGTAAGACACTTCTCCAGCATTTATGTGGCTTCTGAGGATCTAAACTCTGGTTCTCAGACTTGCATGGTGTATGATTTAACCACTGAGCCATCTTCTCAGCCCCATGGTGTAGCTCCAACNAAAGTAGGGTAAGACTACTTCTATCATTATTCTTTTTAAAAATGTATTTATGTGTGTATGGATGCGTACACCTGTGTGCTGCAGCATGTGTAAACTTGTGGGGATTAATTCTCTCCTTCTACCATGTAGACTCTAGGGAATGAACTCCAGGGAATGGACACCAGGCTTGCTGGTGAGTGCCTTTACCTACTAAGTCATCTTGTCAGCCTATTTTAGCTACCCCTCCCCCAATAAATTTTNAAAACTATTTTGTTTTGAAATTTGAGGAGAAAGAAATTATATTGGAGTTTTCCTCAGAATTGCATTAGGANTGAAAGTTANTGTGGAAAAGTTCACTGTTAACACAACTCCTCTCAGTCTTTGTTCCCATTGGAGGAGCAGAGGGGTTGAGGCCTGGGAAAACTGACCACTGAGCAAAGCTAGTCAGTCTAGGAAGGGCTGTGTGTTGCTTTATAGGGCAAGAACCAGAGGGCTAAACACAGGGATTGTGGAGAAGGAACACTCCACTGGGGATTGCTCTGTCACTAGAGATGTTTAGNGAGATACTGCACAGCTATCCGTGAGAGGGAAGCAGTAGCTGAATGGTTGGTTTAAAATGGTTAATTTTAGATGGTAGCTTCTGAAAGTCTGCCCAGTGAACCAGTGGGCATTACTGCTGAGTGTTCCTAGTGTTTCAGAGGACACTGATCTGTGAATGAAGAAGATCTTCCCTCATCACAGGCTGGCACCACCTAATTCACTGGAGAACTGAGTAAGAAAAAAAAAAGGCCAAAGAAAAGATCAGTCTCCATCCCGACGCCAGCTGGGCTATGTGGCACAGGAAGTTTTGCTTTTCTGCCTTTTTCTGTGGGATGCCACAGTAAGAAGACCCCACTGGATGTTACCATGGTGTGCTTGAACACTACCACTTCTAGAACTGTGGTTAAAAAAAACCAAAAAAACAGTGGCTTAAACATAACTNGTGGGTGGTATTCTGTTGGAGCATCACAAAAGGATTAAGAAGGGACTCCAGCTTTCTTGCTTCTCCCTCAGGTTCCTCCTTTTACTTGAAAAACANCAGACTCCACCCACATTTCCTTCCTGAGGTTCTCTGGCCGCCTCATCTTCACATCAGCTGAGTGTCACTGTAAGCTCTAGGCCCTGCTGTCCAACTCCAGANCCACATGGCTGGTCCAAACACCTGCCAGTACTGCTTCTCCCTGTGGTGGCTGCTGTAGTAGTGTTGGACTCTGCACAGCCAACCCTGCTGAAGGAAGATGACAGGCTTGACTCAGTGGTTGCCTCTCCTATGGCATCCTAATGATTCTTTACAAGGAATCCCAGGCTAGACCATGACTTACGCCTCCAGAGAAGCCTGGAATTTTCTTCCCCCAAATTTCTTTCCTCTATTACTGTNAGGATTAATCCTGATTATGAATTTGATGAGATTTAGAATCCTAATGGAAACAAATCTCGAGGCAAATGGGTGAGGGGTTTTCTAGAGCAGGCTTACTGAGGTGGAACAGCCCTAACTCTGAGCAGCACTATTTCCTGTCTGGGGTCCCGGTGAGAAAGAGCTAACAGAAAGAGCTAACAGCGGCATCCATGCTTCTGTTACCCAACTTTGGATTCAGTGTGAGCAGCCTCTTCAGGTTCCTGCTGCCCTGACCCCACCATGACAGACTGCACCCTCCACATGTGAGGCAAGAGGAAACCCTCCCTTCCTTCTTTTACTTTGGTTAGGTGTTTTATCAAGGGAGAGACAGTGACTAACACAGCTACCCTTCTATGAAGTCAGCTACATAATTTTCACTAACTTTACTCTTCTTTAGTTCCCTTTTCTAAGAAGCACTCGGTTATCTGCCAGCTGTACTGGTCTCCACCTTCCAGGTTCAGTTAAGGGTTAGCTTCCCAGAACTCTGAAGTACCTTCTAGCCGAGGCTTATCGACATTCATTAATTCACCCAAGGAACGGGAAATGAATCTTAGGAACCATCTTCACTAATGATTCAACTCTCTAGGCGGGGAGTATTCATCGGTCAGCTTTGACGGTGACATAATACTGGAGAAAGCTATTTAAAGGAAAAAAGGTTCATTTGGGCTAATGACCACGGCTCACTGTTTATGCCTACGGCAAGGGTACAGCAGAGGGAAAGCTACTCACTTCTTGGAAGTCAGGATGAAAAGGAGAGTCAAAGGTAAGAACAAGATACGACTCTTCAAAGTCCCGCCCCCATGACTCCTCCCACTAGGCCCTGCCTCCTAATAACCATTCAGCTATGAGCTTGGCCATACATCCATAATTCAATCATTACTTAACAGCACCACCAACTGGGCCCAAGTCATTAACACTTGAGCCNTTGAGGACACTTCATATCCAAACCACACAGGGTGGAATCCGCCCGTGGCTATTGTATCTGTAGCTATAACCAGGCTCATTGTATATAAAGTGCTGAGGGACATACAAACATAATGAAACACGGTCACTGTCCTGTATGGCATACNGGATGCAAAACAGTAGGCAGGACAAGACATATTGGAGTCTGGAAAGTAGAGGGGACAAGATGTGGCTGCCCTCAAAGAATGAGCTAGTCACTGCCAGGGTTCCCTCACAGTTCTGGGAACCCAGGAGACAAAAGTCTAGGCTTGCTCTTTCTTTCCTTTATTACCTAAATGAGGGAAAAAACAACTCAGATTGTGACCTCTTTCCTCTGTCATAAAAGTAGTGGTGGGACTATGACTCCAGGGAGATGACTCACCAATTCTGACCGTCAGTGTCCTGTCTCTTACCAAGTGACTGGGTTATATCATTGGTTTTGAAATGGCTCGTTACCGAATCTATTTCTCCAACTAACATTTCTGCAGAAGCTTTGTAAAGGTACGGTTTGAAAGCCACACAATTCAGATTCAGTCTTTTCTTTTGCTTCCATGCACACTGGCCAATACAATAGTCACTAATTAANTGAAATTATCACATAAAAATTTTAATTCCTCAGCCCCATTAGCCACTTTTGAAGTGCTCACTAGCCTCATCTCGCCTATGGCTACTAGATCAGACATTGAAGATAAAGACCAGTGCCACCATCCTATGTTCCATGAACAGCAAGCACTNCCTGGTGAGCATGCTTCACACACACACACACACACACACACACACACACACACACACACACGCATGCACGCACCTAGCTTTTGTGCAAATACTAGCANGCTTTGCATGCTTATCTAGAGGTAGGTCCTTCCACTACACACAGATATAATACTACAGTGAAGAGCCTAGGAGAGTGGATCCAAAGCTTTGTCACTTATTAGTGACTCTGACTCATTGCCTAACCTTTTAAGCTTTAATTCCCATATCTTTGAAATGCGTATATGTAGTGCTTAATTTTGATTGTCAACTTGTTCGTTTAAGAAATGCCCAGGGCACTAGTGAAACACACCTTTGGATGTGTCTCTGAGGATGTTTCAGGAGAATTTGGGGAAGAAGTCCTACTCTGAACATGGGCAGCACTGGGCCATGGACTGAGGTCCTGGACTGAANAAAAAGAGAAAAGAAAATCAGCTAGGCACTGGCATGCCCCTTCCTCTGTTTTTTCTTTGTTCCAGAGATGTAAGGAGGTAAGGGGCCCTAGCAGCATGCTACTACCACCATGGGCTACCTGTGGCCATGGACCTCACAATGGAATGTGTCCTTTCAAAATGTGAGCCCAAATAAACCCTTTCCCCCTTAAGTGGCTTCTTATCAAGCATTCTACCACAGTACCAAGAAAAGCAACACAATATGGAACACAGAGGACTGTAATCAAGATTAAGTGTATCTGTAACNTAAAGCACTCAGAACAGCATCTATCACACGACCAACAGCTGACATCCTCTCTTCCACCACCAGTGTGCACTCCATTCTCTTCTAATAACACAAGAAGGCCCACTAAGAACGCTCAGAGCTGCTTCGGTTGCTGCCAGGCTTTGCTATAAGCACTGTTGTAATAACTATCCTGACATGCACACGTTGCTACATATGTGGAGTAAATTTTGATGGATTCAGCTAAAATGCCCTCCAAGGTTCTTCCACCTTATACTCAACCTTCAACAACATGGAGACCATTTCTCTGCTATATAGTATGTGTCCTTCCGAGACTGGCTGATTTCACTTAGCATAGTGTCCTAAGGCTCAGCCCACGTGTGTCAACTGTTCACCTTCTTCTTCACACATCCCCTCCCCCCTCACGGTTCAGACCTCATCTTTCTCAAGGGTAAGTTCACAGTGATGGTACCACAGCCTTCCAGAATTAAAACTCCAGTGGTGCAATGACCTGCCATCATGGCCTTGAAAACCCTTAACCATCTTGGATCCAAATGAATTAGACCCACGCTGCTGCCTTGGGTGAAAAGAAAATTTTGTAGAAAACAACATAATTTGTTCATGTTATGATACTCTACAACTTCGACTCGGATAACTTTGTTTTCCATTTACACTGTGTACGTGAACGATGTGGAGATCAGAAGACAACTTCCAGGGGTCAGTTCTCTCCTTCCACCATGTGAATCCAGGGCCTGAACTCAGGTCAAGCCTGACCACAAGAACCTTTACTGCTGAGCCATCTAACTGACCCTTGAGGATTTTTAGTAAGAGAAAAAATATTTTAAAGCAAACTGTTTGTGACAGGCAGTTTTAACCTTCAACTTAACACAATATGGAATCACCTGAGAAGACAGTCTCAATGAGGAACTGTCTGGATTGTGTTGGCCCGTATGAAGGCCTGTGGGAGACTTTCTTAATTGGGTTAATTAAACTAGAAAGACCCACCCCAAATGTGGGCCTGGACGGAGTACAGAGGAGAGCCAGGTGAGCACAAGTGCACATGCATTTATTCACTGCTCTCCGTTCTTGACTGTGGATGTGATGTGAGCAGCTGGAATCCCTGCCATCTGGACGTCACCTGAAATGATGGCCTATAACTTGGACTTAGGAGCTAAAACGGACTCTTTCTTCCCTAAGTTGCTTTCAAGGTATTTTATTACAACAGAAATGACACTAATACACAGCTCTTCTATATTTCTGGGTATGCTTACTAAGACAATAATAACAGCTGAAGAGTTTTCAGAAATTTGATTGCAGCCAGGCAATGGCATGTCTTTAATCCCGCACTTGGGAGGCAGAGGCAGGTGGATCTCTGTGAGTTCAAGGCCAGCCTGGGCTACAGAGCGAGTTCCAGGACAGCCAAGGCTACACAGAGAAATCCTGTCTCTAAAAACAAACAAACAAAAAATAATAAAAAAAGCAAAATAAAAATAAAAAATAGAAAGAAATTTGATTCCAAGACCAAGTTTAACTTATACTAACAAATAATCCTCAACCCAGTTTTATCTTGTCAACCTTAGGAAGACAAAATTGAAAATCTCCAGCCTCTTGCAGCTAGACATTTTTTTCTTCCCCAAACATTTCATGAGTAAGAAAATGGAAAAAATGTTCAGTGCAGATTCATTTGGGGCTGTTACTATCTAAGCAGACACATGCACTTAGAAGGAACAGTGACAAGCATCAAGACCTTTTTTTAATCACTGACAGTGGCCTCTGGTCTTTGACAATGTCATGCTACATACCAGTGGCCCACATAATTGACCCACAGTGGCACTAGGCCCAGGTCAAATGGCCCATGGGTAGAATGAAAGTGAAGGCACTTTAAATCAACTTTAATTCCTAATAGGAGATTGCATTTTTGACAACANTTTCTTTGATTTTTAAAATTTTTGTGTGTATAGGTGTTTTGCTTGCATCTTATGTCTTATGTCTATGTACTAAGTGTGGACAGTGCCCATGGAAGCCAGAAGAGGGTGTCAGATCCCCTGAGACTAGAGTTACAGATGGTTGTCAGTTGTCATGTAGGTGTTGGGACTTGAACCTGGGTCTTCTGGAAGAACAGGAAGTGCCTCTGAGCCATTTCTCTACCTAACATTTTTTAAACACTTTTTTCTCTTCTTGAGACTGGCATCATGTCCAAACTTTTCTACACATGAAGAAAAATACATCAGAAATTCAATTTTTGTTTTTTGTTTTGCTTTTCTGAGATAAGCTCTCATGTAGCCCAGGCTAGCCTAGAACTACCTATGTAGTTGAGGATGACCTTGAACTCCTGATCTTCCTCTTGCTCCCAAGTGGTAGGATTACAGGAGTAAGCCACCATGTTCAGCAACATCAGTGATTATGTCTGTCTGTCTGTCTGTCTATCTATCTTTGAAGACAGGGTCTCACTAAGTAGTTCTGATGGTCCTGGAACTCACTAGACAGAGATCTGCCTGCTTCTGTCTCTCAAGTACTGTGATTAAACACCATCACACTCTACATTTAAACTTTATTTTTAACTCCTGTACCTACTTATGTGATGCCCATCATAGAGTGTTGATATATTCTGTGTGTTCAGATGATGAAAAGCATACCTACCTTCTCAAATGGCTATCTTTTCTGTGAGGTAAACATATTAAAAAATCCTTTCTTCTTTCTGAAACATATAGTGATAATGCTCACCATGAGGCCTTCAGCAGACTGAGCTAGGCTAATGTTGGAGATATGCTCTGTCCCTCCAGAAGTAAATAAACAAACTGCTTCTGTGTGTGGTCTGTGTGCATGCACGTACACACGTGTGTGTATGGAAGCTAAAGACTGACCTTGGATGTCTTCTTCAGTCATGTTTCATCCTTATTATTTTTTAAATTTTGTTTGTTTGTGTGTGTGTGTGTGTGTGTGTGTGTGTGTGTGTGTTTCAGACATGTGTGCGCCATGGCATGGAAGTAGGGGTCAGTGAAAAACTCTGGGGACTCAGTTCTCTCCTGCCACCTCAGGGGACCCTAAAATCAACTCAGGCTGTCAAGCCTGTACACAATTATCTCTACCCACTGAACCATCCTGCCTGCCTATCCACCTTCTTTTTAAGACAGTGTCTCTCACTGCACTTAGAGTTCACTGATTTAGGTAGGTAGGAAAACTGGCTGGTGAGTGCCAGAGACTCTCCTGTCTTCATACCCCCGNAATACCTACCTCCCTGCTTTTCTTTATAAAGTGCTCAGTCTTAGGTATTTTATTACAGCGGCAGGGAATGGACTAATGGACCTGAGGAGAAATGCCTGTTGATTTGGCCAGTGCACAGACTCTAATTCATCTTCCCTGGAAAGTATCCTTGGCAAGAGCCAAGGCTTTGCTTGCAATTCTGATTTCTGACTACAACAGAGCCAGCTGAAATAATAGAGACCAAAAACTAGACAAATAAATATGTAAGTAAGTAAATGAAGAGAGAGACCATTTCTCATTACTGTACTGGCTCCACAGATCTACACACAAAACAAAACAAAATGAAAAACAACTGCTCAGTTAGAGAAGACTTGTTTATTTTACTCAAATTTGACAAAAAATGAGCATCAGCTTTAAACTTCAAAATACCTCACCAGGGTCCTCAGCTTCTCAGGCAAGGTTGCTCAGACATTTCTGCCCTCCCTCCCAGCTCACACACCTCACCACATAGCTATTGGATGAGTAGGAATCGAATCCGGGAAAAAGGAAACCAGTAAGAATACTAAAAACAGAATTAAGATAGCAAGAACTATAGAAGACATATTCATAGCCATAAAAATATGAGTGAGCTAAGCTTCACTTAGAGTGATTTTCAGGTTAGCTGTCAATGTAAAACAACTACAGGAAAACACCAAGAATAAATGATCAGGATAGGTGAAAATAAGTGAAGTACCAAGATATCACACAACATATCATATATTATGAAACATAAATGAGAATATTCATTTGGTGCTGTAAACACCATGTCAAAAGTATTAACTGAAATAAAAGATAAATCCACAAGGAAGATATANAAGCTAAGAATCTTTAAATGTAGTTGAAAGTATCTACAGCAAAAACTCTAGAAATTAAAGATTTAAAAAAAATTCACAATCAGAGTAAAAGACTTTGCCACACCTTATTCGAACCAATAGATCAATGGGCCACACCATGGCAAGGTCAGACTCCACTCCTCAGAGATGGTTAGGGACCATAGGAAGGTGAGAAGGGGGGGCAGGAACTTCTGACACACGTGGGGACAGGTAGGGTATGTCACGGATCTGGATCTGTGATATTTTCCAGAAGAAAAGGATATGTAGTACCGAGCAAATTTTAAGTCTTCAATTTTAGAGAACACTAAACCTGTCTGGAACCTTCAAATGAAGTTTCCCAATTGCTACCAGAAAAGAGAAAAACAAAACAAAGTAAAAACACCAAAGAGTTTTTCAGACTGGAGATGGCTCAGTGGACACTGTCACACAAATGTGAAGACCCAAATTTGAATTTCCAGAACCTATTTAATGCTAGGCACTGCAGTGTGCAGCTACAGTCCTAGTACTCCCATGGGAAAATGGGAGAAGACAGGGGACTCCCTGAAAGCCTGTGAGCCCGCTGGCCTGGTGTACACAATTATGATCACAAGTGACATGCTGTGTAGGTAGGAATGGCACACTGCATTGCAGTGTGCAGCTCATCTGCAAAGTACCTCTTTATTCTTTGACACAAGGTCTCATGTATCCCAGGCTTATGTAGCTGAGGATGACCTTGACTTTGTTGATCCTCCTGCTTCTGCTTCCTGGGTGCTGACATTACAGGCTATATCATCATGCCTGGTTTATGTAGCATGGAGATCAATCCCAGGACTCCGCACAGTAGGCAAGGCTTTGTCCAATGAGCTGCACCCGCCAGCCCACAAATTAAATTCCTATCATCTTGCTTTGTTATGCTGACATAAAGTCTGGGGTAGCCCATGCAGGCCTTGAACTAACTGTGAAGCTGAGGTTGGTCTTGATCTGATACTTCTGCCTCCACCTCCCAAGTGCTCAGATTCCAGGCCTGTGCCATCAGACCCTGTTCATTCCTGTCATTTCAATGTGACCTCTATACGACTGTGAGTGGATGAGATGATAGGAGAGTGGTGGAAGACAGATCAGCTCTCATCTCTCCTAAGAAGAGATGAAGATACAACTAAAATAAAAACCCAGCTTTGAGCATGCTTTGTGGCAAGGTACAGGTGAATCTCACAGAGCCAGTAGGTGGGCACAACAGTGCTGCATTCTGTGAGTGACATGTGGCCCTGAGAGCAGTTCTGATGCCTGCTCCCGGGGCTTCTTCAGATCCTGCTCCCGGGGCTTCTTCAGATCTTACTATACGTGCATATGATGTTGGCAGACAAAAAATAGAGAGTAAACCACAAAGATCTCTTAACCACAAAGATCTCTTACAGATTTTGAAGAAAAAAAGATGACCAGATGAATTTTTCTAACCTGCCAAGCAACTATACCAGTGTCTCACTGAAGCAACATATATATATATAAAGGACCACATGCCCAGGAAAGAGGCCCACTTCTACTAGCAAAGAAAAAAATAAAAGCAATGTCACTTTCTCAGGCTNCACAAATCCAGTGAGTCCATTCAGATATACTGGAATACGGTCTCGAAGATGCAGACAGAAGTGTGATAGGAATGGCTGTACAGGATAGCAACAGGGAAACATGTATCAAAACAGAAAGGATAGCATATTCTTCAGAAAGCAAGTTAACCAGGAACTTACTTTACTAAAACTAAGGATATTTCTGACTTAGAACAACTATAAAAATGGCTGACAAATGATAAAACCATCACAACATTTCAAAAAGGGTTTTGGGTTTT
>LZPO01107898.1:672252-684457 GCA_001675575.1 Neotoma lepida
TTTTTTTTTAAAAACTAATTTCTAGTGATTTGATCCAAAGAGGTGGTTGTTTTGTTTCCCACCTTGTGTTATATGGTATAAAATGAGATGGTGAGCCAGTGTGACTGTATGACCTGTGGCCNCAGATACTTAGGAGGCCAAGGGAAGATCACTTGAGCTCAGGAATTTGAGGCCAAGCTGGGCAAAATGGGAAGACTCCACCTCAAAAAAGGAAATAAAATAAAAGAATTAAAGAACAAAGGAAAATCAGCAGGTGGATATGGAGGAAAAAAATAAGACCAGGTTAAGAGATCAGGTCTGGATAGAAAAAAAAAAATCTCATTCCCACATCAGCGATCTCAAGCACATCCAACTTTGGGCCCCCATCCATGCCATTTAACTGGCTTATTGCCCAAGAGCAACCAAGGCAGGTTGATTTAAAAATTTTATTTAAATGTCATTCCTTGTTAATTTAATAGGAATAAAATAGAGGATCCTACATACTGCAAGTTATTCTTTTTAGGTGTCTTAAGTTTCCCAGGGATTTGAAACATCAAATGGCTAAGTAGAAAGATTCGTTTAGGCCTCATAAGGACATAGCAATACAAATTAACNTAAAGGATGCCTGTTTTCACATATCCAAAAATGATACTCACTGACCAATCAGTTGTCTTGGCTGTAAGAATAAGTCTGAATGTTATCATCTGAAAATTTGAAATTTGAAATGATCAAACATCTGAAATTAGGGACTGAAGAGAGATGGCTCAGCTCTGACTGATCTTCTGGAAGACCCAGGTTTGATTCCCAGNACCCACACAGCAGCTCACAACTGTCTGTAAATCCAGTTCCAGGAGATCAAATGCCCTCTTCTGACTTCCATGGGCACCAGGAAGGCATGTGGTATATATACATATATGAAGAGAAAAATTCATATATATATGTATATATATATAGATAGATAGATAAATATTCTTTACAAAAATTCTGTAGTCTATTGAATGTCAATATGGTGCCACTAGGAAATTCCATACTTGACCCCAGATGTCAGATTGTGAGTACATTAAAAGCATAATACAAAGTCACCTTCAGGCTATGTAAAGTACATATGAAACATCAGTAAATTTGAGGAAAAGGCCTGGGTCACAATCCCCCAGATATCTGATAATATGTAAGTAAATATCTAAAAGAAAAAAACTGAGAAAAAAAATCCTGTAATCTAAAACACTCAACTCGNGAATACTTGACCCATACTTTAATTGTGAGTAAGTCTGAAATTCCTTGTACTAGATTGTCTAAGAGTTGGTATGGCCTGGGTAATAAATATATGATTACATTTATTGTGTTCCCAAGAGGAATATGAATTCTGTGTATTATAAAGGATATTGAGAAATATTTAATCATACAGCCAGGAATATCTTAGCAAATTCTGTAAATAAAGGGGAAAAGTGCAAGATTACACACTTGGCTAAGCCAACTGTTCCAGGCCAACTCTAGCCTCTAGGTTGTATCACACATGGAGTTAAATATGCCTTGAAAATCCAAGTCACCCAAAAGCTCAGCTTCTGTTGGTTTCAAAATATGAACACAAACATTCCAGTGTTCAGGAAGTACCACACATTAGTTTATAGCAGTGTGTAGTTTGCTCTTTTCCTTAGCCATATCCTGCAAGAAATGGCCAGCTTCTGGTTAGGAATCCCATCGAAAACAGAACAAAACATGTCTGCTACCACNTATAAAGCTGCAGTAGCAACTTCAGTAAAATGAACGCACATAATAGACCTCTACTGCATATGCCAGGAAGTGTAATGTGTCACAAAAACCATTAGCTAAACCCCGGCCCTGGGAAGGCTGAGGAAAGAGTATCTGACAGCTTAATTTTCTACAGAAATCCCTTATATTATTAAATTTTTGGGGAAACCTTGACAAAAGCTACATGGTACCTAAGTGGTGAATCTGGAGTACCAACTGAGCTTGTGGAGGAGTATGCTTTTGTCAAATTCTCTGTAGTATGTGCATGTTCTGGGAAAGGTACACACATTTTATTTTATTTTTATTTTATTTTATTTATTTTGGTTTTCCAAGACAGGGTTTCTCTGTGTAGCTTTGGCACCTTTCCTGGAACTCACTTGGTAGCCCAGGCTGGCCTTGAACTCACAGAGATCCCCCTGCCTCTGCCTCCTGAGTGCTGGGATTAAAGGCGTGCGCCATCACCGCCTGGCCCACACATTTTATTTTAAATATACCTAAGAAAAAAGGATACTGACACTCATTACAGTACTCTTTTAGTTCATTACTCTGCATGGAGGAGTTGGCAGCCCATAATCTAAGAACAGAAAACCAGAGGCCAGATACTCTGGTGCATGAATGCAAAAGATTCCAGTCTGTCAAAAGGCAACATTTCCCATCAACTACTGCAGATACATTAGGTCCACTGGTTAGCTGCAGGTCCACTTTATGTGTCTTATGTCGTAATTTAACATATGTATACATACATCTGTGATGACTTTCCCTTCAAATCTCCCCCTAGCCTCTCTAACCCACTGCTTACCTTGTGTGGCTGTGGTACAGAGCTTTCAAACGGTGTTGATTTCCTGTACCACTTGGTGGCATTGTCTATTTTGGTCCAAGTACAGGTGAGCTCTTGTGTATTATGATTTTTAAAGTATTTAAATGTTAACTCTTGGCAACTGTCACATCACAAGGCTGATATGCTTTCACAATTGGCAGACTGTTTGTTAAGAGGAGGGGTCCCACCAACCACATGCTTACACCTGCCAAGCTGGAACAACAGAATAAAGCCTGGCTCTAGGCTTCTCAGAGTGCCACTGTGGGCTTCTATTACTCCCCTCTGGCCATCTAAGCTTTCAGGATTCAGCTCAGCCACTGAAGTTTTGTTCCCTTTTATGTCCTGACNCAGTGCCTTTGGTTATTCTTGACCCTTATCTGGGATGTCGTTTTCACAAAATTATTCATTTTTTTTTAACAAATCTAAAAGAAGTTTGTTGCTCTTACTATAAGACAAAAATTAAGAAGTATTTGATCTCAGGCATCAAACAGTATCTTCTGAAATTCACTTTCTAATATCAGTACTAGCATACAGAACAAGAGAAAAGTATCAGGTAAAATGGTAACTTAAACACATCTTACTTTCCAAATTCCATCAAGAAGAATCAAAGCATCTTCCATCAGCAATGGAAACTAAGGAAGGGTACCATCTCCATGGCTTAAACTTTGATTAAAGGTGTTGTGTACACCTTTAATTTCAGCACTCAGGAGTCAGAGACAGGCAGATCTCTGAGTTCGAGGTCAGCCTGGTCTACAGAGTGAGTTCTAGGCCAGATAGGGCTATATAAAACAAACAAACTTTTAAGACTCTCTGCTACATAGAGTGTAAATGTGTATATGTGTATCGGGGGGCATACCAAGGGCTTTCCCCCAATTCTCTTACAAAGAGAAAAAAGATAGGGGTCTACCTTGCTAGTATCCTCTACCCTACAGGTCCAGGACTCCCTAGGAGGATGAAGCCAAGAACATGAAGCACTTCCTTACAGAGCATCAGGGATATGAGCACTATCTGAGGAGTCCACAGAAGAATGATCCTGAGCACAGGTCAGGAAAAGTCATGCACTATATCTAACACGGACAATGACCAAGCAAAAGNAGACCCAGAAATTTGGCTTCCACATCCAGGTTTCTCCAGAGAAGAAACGACTCACCAAGAAATTCATTATTTATTTTTTACAGACAGGGTCTCACTACGTAGCCCTAGCTGTCCTGGAACTCACTACGTAGACCAGGCTGGCCTCGAAATCATAGAGATCCACCTGCCTCTGCCTCCTGAGTGCTAGGATTAAAGGTGTGCACTACCACACTCTTACTGGGCACCTTCTCCCATTGCACACTATTTGAACTTCAGTTTACTTGGAGAGCTTTCCCTCTAGTTTATGACAGAGTTGATGATTTGAAGCAACAATAGGCAGAGTGGTATATCCAGGCATAATCTACAAATACTCAGGGAAAGGTCAGGCCCTGANATATTCATAGCTATTTAAGCAAGAGTCTGTGATGAACAAAAACATCCCTTCTGTTCATTAAAACATTAAAAAATGAAAAAATTTAAAGTCCTAATCTATGAAAATATTTCATAAAATAATAATCACATTGAGGAGCGAATACACCTTCCAAAGTTTATGAGATGAAAGAGGCACTTGATAATATCCACCTTAAAATTTCATAAAATAGACTAAAAGATGAAATAAGACAATTTTACTTATTTTTTTTGCTCTTTTCTTTCTTTCTTTCTTTTTTGATAGTAGTCCTAGTTGGCCTCAAACCCATTGGGTAACCAAGGATAATCTTGAATTCTTGATCCTCCTGCCTCTACCTCCCAAGTACAGAATTTACAGACATGTAGCACCATGGCTAGCAAGCTGATAATTTTAAATGAAATGCTGATCTTAAATATGCACACACACATACACACACACACACACACACACACACCCCACAGTATAATAATCCCATTGAAATATTCTGAAGCAGAACTAACACAAAAGAAAATGAAAGAAGGGCATATTTGGAAAGGCCTCCCTGAGCACAGGAAGCACAGATGAAATCAACAGTGAAAAGTGACATTTCTATTCAGTAGGAAAGAATTATTCTGGTAATAAATTGGGCTGGTTGGACTGGCTATGCACATGGAAGAGAAAGGACTGCACGTTACATCAGGTTCAGTAAACACAGATGGATCAACTATCTGGGTGTAAACGTTCACATGTGTGTGAAATAAAGAAAACTTAATAAACTATTTACAAATCCTGGAGTAGAAAAAAATCTTAAACACACACACACACATAAAAAAAACCCACCCAAGAAACAAAGGAAAATACAAACAGATTCTATTATATGAAAGTATTAAGGTCTTGAAGTGGTGAAGTGCTTGCTATACACATAAGTCTCTAGATTTATTCCCAAAATCATAAAACAAGAAAAGTTCTGAATTTANATTCANGGAAATTTTTTGAACAAAATTTATCACAAGAGCCCTGCAGAAATGCAACCAGTGATTAAAATTCAAACCACAGACTCTTCTAAATAATGTTTATTTAGCACATCATAAACACTTACATATAAAAAACATTCAATAGTATCCAGAGTAAAGACAGATAGATACACAACTGCAAATATAGCTGCGCACTTGAAATTGAGGCTGCATTTTTCTCACTGTTTAGATATGAAAATGTTCGGCACATAAATTTTAACTCATTTTAGAATTCTCAATCTGAGGAAAAGATCTTTCAGAACAAATTCCAGTCCTACTTGGACAAGCCCAGCTAGTGTCTATATTATTTTTACAGAAGATATCAGTGTCTTTTTTCTCACACCAAGCTAAATTTTTCTAGTGAAATCTGTGCTCTTAAGTAAGTAACCTCAAAATGTCTTCCTGAGCTTAAAAATAATTCTACATCTTAATTTTCATTTTATTAGAGATTAACTCATGTTTTCTAGCATGATGTAGCTTGAAACACTACATGGATACACTGGAGCTGCCCCTCACATGAGAAGTGCAGCAGGTAGATTTCCACTTTAGCTGCTCCTCACATAAGAAGCATGGTAGATTTTCACTGGAGCTGCCCCTCACAGAAGAAGCATGGCAGATTTCCATTTTAGCTGCCCCTCACATAAGAAGTGCAGTAGGGTTTTGCCTGATAGATTTGCTGAATCAGATACAGGTCTTTACACATATATACATTTCCAAAAGTCAAATCATACGT
Source organism: Neotoma lepida (assembly GCA_001675575.1). Classification (NCBI taxonomy): domain Eukaryota; kingdom Metazoa; phylum Chordata; class Mammalia; order Rodentia; family Cricetidae; genus Neotoma; species Neotoma lepida. The sequence continues at coordinate 678,006 of LZPO01107898.1, forward strand.
TGCATTCCAGACTACTCTGAGCTGTGTGCTTCTGCATTGAAAGTCTTTAAGTTTCCAGAATGAGTTTCATTTATGAGGCTTTTGTTGTAAGTTGTCCTTCATTAGTTTGTTACATTTCTACTGGCATTGTCACCTAACGACGTCTTTATCATCAACCAAACGTGTTTATGGTTAGCCCATCAAAGACTCTAGAAACCAACCAAAGCTTAGGGGCAGCTTGCTTCAGATGAGGTAATGAAATGAGACCATGGCTTGAAAAAGGCTCAAGGAAGCCTCAATGTTAGGAGCAAAACTTTAACTTGTCTGGTCTAAGGCATCATGCAGATGGCTTCTTATTTTGCTATAATTAGCATGAATTCCAAGACTATTGGATCCTTTACTCAAGTAGGCAGCATAAAAGTAAACACCAGGAAGCAGAGTCCACATGGGCTGCATTCATCAATACCTGGGGCTTGCTATGCCACTATTCTCTTTATGTATTCTAGTTACATATAAAATATTTTTTTCACAAGACTTGTATTCTGTTTTTCAGAACTTCATTTTATTCTCCAGAGAGAGAGAGATGAAAGGAGAAAGAGAGAAAGAGAAGGAGGAAGGGGAGGGAGGAAGTAGGAGGGAGGGAAGAAAGGAGAGAGGGAAAAGGAGGGAGAGGAAGGGAAGAGAGAGAGAGAGAGAGAGAGAGAGAGAGAGAGAGAGAGAGAGAGAGAGAATGCTGAATTTTCTGAGAGAAACAAAAAAGGAGGGAATCATTTTTGAACATGTGATCATGCAGTGAGTTGATTCCAACGTGAAGGGGGAAGCTAAAGAAACTTTGGCTGTAATGACTTTGTGTGGAATAGTGCATGGCATAGGACACAAGTGAGCTCTTTACACAGTGGTAATCTCCTCTACAGATTCCCCCTTTCATATAGAAATGGCAGTAGTTTCCAATCATGGCAAGGGCTGGGCTGTCTTTCTTCCACCAAATGCTCTGCTAGCTGACAGAGACCATGGAGCTGTGAAGATAGAAATGGGAGGGAAGGCTGGTAAAGGAGTTATATAAGCCAATGGGATCTTTGTTTACAAACACAAGAGCTACCGGCTTATCTGTCTCATAGGGAGGAGCTAATACCCAGAATATGGCCACCATGTTTTCATTTCTATTGTTGCAATTTTTATTATTTTGAAGTCAATGCTCTGTGGANAGAGAAAACAGCAAAGACTTCAAAGTGCTATTACTCTNCTCCTTCCACCAGAACTTCTCCAAGAACTGTCCTGACGAAGTAGAGACATCCAGAATGCACATCAGTCCCTGACNTTTGGAGAGATTCACGCTTCCCTCCATCATCAATGCCCAAAAAAACCAAAAACCAAAAAACAAAAATAAAACAATTATTTTTCTTTCTACTATTCCAGCCTAAAAATTCTAAAGACTTAGGGAGGAACATTTCTGTATTTCCCAAAACAAATCTGTAAAGACAGGGGCCAGGGAGCAGAGGCATATGTAGCCCTTTAGAAAATAGTCTACGTTAGGCTGTTAGCTCAGTGATAGACCACTTGGATAGCATGTGCAAGGTTACACTTGATCCTCAGCATCACACACACACAGATTGAAACATCACTGAATATGTATCAAACGTCATAACTGTGTATTTAAACTATGAAAACATATGCAAGTGACTGAATTATGCTTGATGAGAAGACCATAGGAGACGATCAATTTCTACTTTAAGGGCCAAAGGAAATGCCCGTGGCCCCAGGAGTGNTAAGGTAAATAAGAAATGCTTAGGAATTTCCATGGGAACTGGTTTCTCCACCAAGGCCAGAGATTCAGTATCACAGAGTTCCAAGAGACATCTTTGTTACCCAAGAACATTATACCTCCCTCATACTTCTCTTCCAGAAGCAGCTACAGAAAGAACACATGCTGTGTGGCTGTGAAATGTTAAGAGCTTTAAGGACAACACAGGGCGGCACAAGTACACACAATGGACATTAGCGCACAATGCAGATGTGCACACTCAGTTAAAAGCCAGCTCCAGCAGAGTCTATATGGGACAAGCCACAATGCTGCTCACTCAAGTGAGGACAATATGTGTACTGAGGACAATGTGTGATCCAAGGGAAGTTCAAGGATCAACACATGTGAATCTGAAACACTTTATTTTGGAAGTTAACGCTATACATTGCGAGCAAGTTATTTAGTATTTTTAATAGGTTCTTTCTTTTGAAGATGTCTTCCATGGGTGCCTATTGGTACTATTATGACAAACTTTATAAGAATGGGACAAGTCATCCTAGAAATAATTCCTGCCACTATTCATGACACCTGTACACGTCCTGCTCATCATCAACACCTTTTGTTAGAAGGGCTGTATGTGGTTCCACNGAATCCAGACACTGAAATGCCTATGTGTTTCCTTGTATCTGCTGAACTCCAGCACTCAACTTCTTAGGAAACAGATCTGATGGCCTGCATTATTTATTTATTTAGATACTGGAGATTAAACCCAGAGCCTGGTACATGCTAAGCAAGCAGTATACCAGTGAGGTACATCCTATCCCAGACATGATGTTTTAATTTGAATGAGTTTTCGTTTCAATGCCTGTCTTCTAATTGTCCAAACAGAGAAGCCATGACTGAGAAAGTTATTTCTTACACTTTCATTCATTAATTTATATTTCCAGTAAAACAGAACATTTTCATGTCCATTAATAAAAATACATAAGCTTNTTCAAATTCTGGAAGGAAAATATCAGGCCTGAAAGTCACAGCTAACATTTGGAGATGGCCATCCTTGAAGTTCCAAGGACTGCACAGGAGAGGTGGCGGGGCTGACCCTTGGGTTTCTGACTCAACAGAAAAAGGCCAGCTGACCAACCAGCCTTAGAATGGAAGAGCTTGAAAGTACCTAGAAACACTGCCTACTCATAGTTCCTAATCTAAACAGAGGGTAGAGCCACACAGGAAGGAGACAGTACCAGCTGGTTGCAAGAATGAGTTTATAGAGTGTGATTACTCTCTGTGACTTTTGCATATTTCTCTTTATAGCTCATGCAATTTCTGTTTTAAGATTGACTATTGCTGTTAGAATAGTTCATACATGAATAATCACAATTGCTTTATCTTATGAATTAAACCCTTTGGCATCATAAAGAAAAAGGAATGAATTAACAACATCAACATATTAGTATTAAGATATTGAGATGTATGGGGACATATGTGCATATGCGTATATATGTATGCATATGTGCTATATGCATATGTGCTATATGCATACAGTATATATGCATGTATGTATATATGTGTATGTATATGTATACACACATTTGAGGGGTAGCTATATGTGGTGTGTATATATATGTGTGTGCATGTATGTTCACTTGTGCTTGTATGTACAGAGGCTAGACAGAGATGTCAAGTGTTTTTCTCTATTGCTCTCTGCCTTATTCTTGTGAGATAGGATCTCTCAATGAATCCGAACCTTGCTGTTTCAGCTAGGCTGGCTAGCCACTGAAGTCCTAGGATCTACCTGATTGCAANCCTCCACTTTTGTCCATGACCAGCCTTTTTATGTGGTTACTGGGAATTTGAATTCGGGTCCTCATGCTTACAAAGCAAGCATACTTACATACTAAGCCATTTTCCTAGGCCTCCCTTTTTATGCTTTTTGTTTTTTTAGGATAGGGTCTCATGTAGTTCATGCTGGCCTCAAATTCACTATGAAGCCAAGGATGATCTTGAACTACTTATCCTTTTGTCTCCACCTCCCAAGTATGGGATAAAGATGTCACTAGCATACCTGGCAATTCCCTGAATAAGATCAATTATTCTGACTCTAAAGGACTGATGGCGTGTACCTATAGTTCTAAATACTAGGAAAGCTAAGGTGGGAGAATTACTTGAGATCAAAACAAAACACTCTCAAACCATTCAAAGCACAGAAATAATAAAAATACATTTGAAAATGTAATGGGACTAAAGATTACTAATGAGTTAAATAATATCCCACTTTGTTGGGATATTACTTAGTTGTTGATAACACATGCTGCTCTGCACTCCTACACAGGCTCCTCATTTGCTCGCCCATCAGCCTCATTCTATAGTGATTCCTTTGAATGCCCACTTACACAGAACAAGAGTATGAATTGCTAGCTCCATGTTATAGTTGTGCTGCATTTTGGATGCTCTTATCTTCTCTCAGCTGTACTTGGAGGACCTCATCAGAGAATGCTCTGCAAGTTCTCTGGCTGTGTCTCATTCATGAGTGACTCTTGGGTTCTTATGCGATGACTGTCAAAGTCAAATTGAATGCCAGGCAAGAACTTGTCCCACCAAGATGGAAACATTCAGTCGCTGCAGGAGCTGTGAGGGTGTGGGTTGGCTTCCACTTCTGCTCATATGGTAGGATCAGGAAGGAGCTAAGTTACCACCAAGTAATTTTCAAAAAGTCAATGCTTCAAGGAGGCAGCTTGTGAGAAGTACAAAATCAGATAAAAACCTATCATCAGCAGTTGTCCTATGTCTTTTGAAATGCAATGACAGCAAACCCACTCTGAAGCCTAACGGTTTTCAGTAACATGCCCTCTCTGTTGTCAATCCTAAAGTTTTTAAAGGTTTTGTGATAAGTTGCTAGATTTTGGTGGTTGGATTAAAATATTCAGGAAAATAAAACACAGTATGTGTTTTTAAGGGGACAGAATGTTGCATATGGAGCCCTACGCTGTTAAGACACAGACAGAAGTTTCCTATTACATCAGAGTTTCAGCTGGGATCTAAGAACCTACTCGAGAAATGCAACATCTTATACAATAATCTATGCATAGTCATCAGAGAAATGTAGAGCCTGTCTTTTATAAAACATTAATCTTGAAAATAAATAGTAAGCAATGCAAGTTATGGCATGGTTCCTCTTCCAAAAACATACAATGTGGAAGCAAAACAGACAAAAANAGCAGGCACAAAGGCAAACAGAAGGATCATGTGATCATCTCAGTAGGGGATATCAGGAAACCTTTATTTCCTAGTTTCCTTCTGACTTAAAATTTAAAAAAACAAAACAAAACAAAACTTTACATTCTTTGGTGGCCAGAAAGTAAAGTTGCTACTATGAAATAATGGTCTTGACTTTTCAAGATAATTGGGAGATCTTACTACAAATCCTTCTGTAGTCAAACAAAGGAACAAGGCGTAACTGGAACAGATTTGATGGACAATCCAATAGAATTCTAAGAAACAGAATTGTAAGAATCTAACTTTCCTAATGTTGTGAAACTCATGATCACTGATCAGACCCCAAGTCTCAGAAGCAAGTCAACAAGTGGCCCTTCTAATCCAGGGGAGCACGAAGATTAAGGCAACCTCCATAGACTAATATTTAGAACCCACTAAATTTTACTTTAAAAGACAGTATTTTATATTTGAAAGACATTTGGAAATTCAACATTAATTTCTGAACACTCAAAATTCTCGAAGTTAAGGATATTGACTCCCAATTAGGGAAAGATACCATACTACTGAATGCCAAAAGTGCTGTTTATAATTTTGTCTGTAAATCCCACTTTAAATTTTATTTTATAGGTATGAGTATTTTATCTGCATGCATGNNNGNATGTGTGCATGCCTGATACCCTCTGAGGCCAGAACAGGGCATCAGATTTCCCTTGGGGCTGGAGTTATAGAGGGTTGTGAGCCACTGTGTGNTTGTTGGAAGTCCAACCAGGGTCCTCTGAAGAGCAGGCAGTGCTCGTAACCACTGAGCCATCTCTCCAGCTCCCTAATTAAGTTTTATATAATTATCAACTTCAAGTTTGCCCTAGGAACACGTTCCTCTTAAACACAATTGGGCTAACGTATCATGAGCCACCTGATATGGGTGCTGGGAACCAAGCTCAGTGAACTTACTATATAGCTGAGGATGACTCTGACTCCTCATTTTCCTACCTCTGTCTTTTTGGGATTCCAAGTGCTGGGATTACAGGTGTCAGCCACCACTGGCCCCAGTAGAAACATGACTTTTGTTGCTTCTTTGTTTTTGTTTGAGGCAGGATCTCACCATGTAAAGCAGCCTTAGCTGGCTTGGACTCGCTATTTAGACCATGTTAGTCTCACACNTGCTTCTCTATCCTTGTGTCTTCACCTCTGGAGTCAAGGCCTTTTTGAAATAGCCCAAATCGCCAATCAGGAGGCACAGCCCTGGGTCGGTAGGAATGGCTCCTTTATCTGGTGGCAGTTCTCCTTCAAAGTCATTTTAGCTTTTCCTGATATATGAGACCTTGGCAAATTAGTATTCATGAGTGTGTTCTCACATATTAAGTGAAGCACTTTTTTCTAAAATCCTATGCAGAACTTTGACAGAATGTCTTTAGTTGTATAGTGATGATGGTAGTGGTACAGTGATCAGTGATCCTAAAAAAGACATAACAAAACCTGGCACAGCGAGCCACAAAAGCATCCATCCCTCCATGACTCA
>LZPO01107898.1:693476-705605 GCA_001675575.1 Neotoma lepida
TTTCCCTTGAAAAAAAGAAACCACTTCCAAGCACTCCAAGCATCTTTCATCTTCTTCAGTCAGATTCAAACAAACAGATCACCAAGTTTTCTCAGAGAGAGGACATCAAGAGTCCCCCTTGGGGGCTGGAGAGATGGTCAGTGGTTAAGAGCACTGACTTCTCTTCCAGAGGTCCTGAGTTCATTCCTCATCAACCACATGGTGGCTCACAACGACCCATAATGACATCTGGTGCCCTCTTCTGGCCTGTAAGGACACATGCAGGCAGAATACTGTATACATAATAAATAAATAAATCTTTAAAAAAAAAATAAGAGTCCCCCTTGGTTCACCAACAATGACAAAATCCAGGTAGCTACCTAGTGATCAGACCAGGCTAGAATCCTAGCAAGTGTCACCACCCCCTCCAAGCTTGTGACATTGAACTTGGGGACAATGCACTGCTCCAGGTCAGTTTCCTTGGAAATACTTGCAGAAGGGCATGTGTACACAGGACAGTTTTTGAGGAGCACTCCCAACCCTCACTGTGGGAAAAACATGGAAGCAGGACTNCAGAAGCAGCTCTCACAGGGGCATCCACTGACCCCTCAGGGAAAGGGCCACACCTAGCATTCCTTTCATATGGCCCCAGCTGAAAAGGCCCTGGTCTTTTATTTTCTCAATGGATTAGCCATGTGAAGCACCACCCAAGGAGGGCCATCTTGGAAGGGGCTCTAGTTGGGTGCTATCAGCTGCCATTGATCCCCAAGAGCTGGAGTGCTTTGGATGTGGGAGCCCTGGTGCAGATATTAGGGGGTTGTATTGCCATATACATTATCTGGAGTCTCTCCTGCAGGAGATGTGTGAATAATTGGCTATGATGGCTTTAGCACTGGGTGAATGGATTACATGGAAAAACGATTTCTATAAGGTGAATCCATATAGTCTTCTTTAGTTTATTATGATAAAAAAATAGCACAAAGGACATCAAGATGGAGATCAACTATGAACCAAGGCCTTATCGTAACACAAACCACCCCCAATACAGAGAATGCTGAATAAATCGAAAAAAGAAACAAACATATAGCCAATACAACAATATCACCAATATATAAGGAAGCNAAAATCCAGTACATTAAAAGTAAAAACACGATGTGAAGTGAAAATAGAGTCTAAACATTACAGTTTATGACTGTGTTCAGTAGGTTCTGAGGGTAAAGATAGAATCTTGGAAAATCAGGCCTGCCTTTGAGAAATCATTTTATCTTCTATTCAAATAGTCACACACCAATAACAGAGACCAGGTGGGCATAGAGCTAGGTCACTGCAATCCATTCTGAACAAATTCCAGCAACATTGAAGTTGTTCTATCAGAAACGAACAGGGAGGAGGTACTGCCCAGAGCAGAAGCCTGGCTTCTCAAGCTACTGCTTCTTGTGTCACAACGTCAGTTTGGAGACTTTGTTTTGGCAGTGTTGGGGAAGAACCCAGGGCCTTGTGCATGCCAGGCAAATAACCTACCACTGTGCAACACGCCCAACCAGAGTTGGTCATTTTACTAAATTTGGTTATTACACTGTCCATTAAATAATTTTGAATACTAAAAAAAATTAAGAATGGAGAACAGTCAAAGATGTTAAGAGCCTTCCCTACCCTTTTCTCTTATTTAAAAATCATTTTATTTTATGTGTATGAGTATTTTGGCTGTATGTGTATCTGTGTACCATGAACATGCCTGGTGCCTGCAGAAGCCAAAAAAGGCTATCAGATCTCCTGGAACTGAAGTTACAGACAGTTGTAAGGACCATGTGGATGCTGGGAATCGAACCCAGGTCTTCTGGAAGAGTAGCCAGTGCTCCTAACTGCTGAGCCTTCGCTCTAGTCCTCACCTACCCTTTTCAATAGTGACTCCTCCAACAGGGTTAAATGTTATAAAGCTAAGAATGTGCATCAGGACATTATCATACACACTTTTACTATTTCTAAAGGCAAAGAGGGGCAAAGGGAGACAGATGTCTTGACGTAGGAGGCACTTAGCCTAGAAGTTGAGCAGCCATCAATATCATGTCAGACAGGAATTGATGAAAGCCTTGGTGAGCAGCTCTGAATGTTGTTCCTGCTCCCAGATACCTCTCCTCATGCTGCTCTGGACTCTATGTGCCCTCTCGGGGAAACAGCACAACCACATTTACAGCCATCTAGGCCTGGGTCTGTGCAGGGAGTGAAGGGCCTCTTTCTGCAATCCCCAATAACCAATCAGTACTCACCAAACCCCACTGAGTCACACTCCTAATCATCTAATGTCTCTCCATTCTCTGCCCTCCCATCCCAACCTGGTCAGCCCTTGGCTTTCTAGTCTGTGGCCAGATAATCTTTCTCAACTGTAAATGTGATTCTATAACTATTTTTTAAGATTCCTCAGACCAGGCCATCGTCAAGCCAACAGGCAGGTGAAGGCACCTGCCACCAAGCCTGACCTGAGTTTGCTTCAGAGGCCCCAGAGAGGAAGTAAACTCTGACCTTCACATGTAAGCTGGGACACATGTACCTAAAGCAAAATAAATAAATTAAAAATGTAAAACAAACAAACAAACTCAAACCAAAAGATTTAAACAACAAAACAAAGTGAATTTTATAAAATTAAAATGGAAAAGTGTGGCCCTCAAGAGACATTCTATAAGACAGTGAAAAATAACCCTAATTATTGAATGGAGCAGCATATCTGTACAATGCAATATTAGCCAGGAAAAAAAATGAAGTCCTAACACATGCCGCACATGGACTTAGCGTGGTTTTCAAAAAAACCATGCTAAGTGAAGAAAGGCAAAGGCAAAAGGCCCCATGATGAATGATTTCTTGAAATGCCTGGCAGAGTCAAATCTAAAGACCTAGAAAGCAGATTACAGACTGCCAGGGGCTAGGAGGGCAATGACATGGGGAGTTAGCTGTTAGGAGGTTCAAAGTTTCCTTGGGAGAGCCATCAATCAGACTGTGGTGGGGGCTGCACAACCACTGATTTGTTCACTTTTTAATTATAGTTCAGTAAACGGTTTTTTAAATCCCTTCCCCTCCTCTCTTTTCCCTTTTTCATCCCCGCCTCCTTTTTTTGAAACATGGTTAGTATTTAGCTCAGACTGGCCTCAAATACATAATCCTCCTGCCTCAACCAACCAAGTACTTGGGATTGCAGGTGTGTCCCATCATGCCCGCCCAAACCACTTTCTTCATGGCTCTGTATTTTGCTGCAAATTTCCCCCACCTTATCAAAACAGAGTAAAGTTCTCCTAGTACTGGGGCTTTGCTTTCTCTGAACTAAAGGCTGTTGGTTTTAACACCAGTATATAAGTTGTTAGATATGTTCTGAGCACCATCCTGTCTCGTCTTTCATTTCTTTTCTTTTCTTTAGGGACAGGGCTTCTATATAGCCCTGATTGTCCTAGAACTCACTCTGTAGACCAGGCTGGCCTTGAACTCAGAGATCTGCCTGTCTCTGCCTCCCAAGTGCTGGGATTAAAGGCGTCCGATACCACCACCTGGCTGTCTTTCATTTCAGGAAGCAGTGTAAGTCCATGTAGGTACATGTAATACNTATGGTCTGACCTNGCTTTGAACCCTGACTTTAGCAATTAACAAATTCTCTGTCTTGGTCTGCACAGTTGAAATAAAAATAGATAGAGGCTAAAGAGATGGCTCAGGCGTTAAGAGCACTTGAAGCTCTTCTANAGTACCTGAGTTTAGTTNCCAGCACCCACTTTAGGCAGCTCATAACAATCTCAATCCAGCTCCAGGGGATCTGACACCTCTGGCCTCCATGGGCACCTGCACTTATGTGAATAGATACACACACTAGATATAATTAAAAACAATAAAAATAAATTTTAAGAAAAAAATTAATGTGGTATCTACAGTAAAAGCTATAGTTAAATGATCCAGAGTTCTTTTATTCAGTTGGGACAGAAATCAGGAAGAGGCAAAATGCCTGTCAGACCTGACATCAGTGGCTCTGGACTCCGTAGTGTACAGTATGCTCTGAATGTCAGTAGCTCAGGATCTGGTCTCTGATGGTCAATCCCCAGCAGCCAGAGCTACCCGTTCTTGGGGCCTCTCTGGAACTCTCCCAATGGTAGGACCACTTGCCCCCTGCAGCTCCTCTACAGTCTGACTCTTCATTCCTCGCCTTTCTCAGTTTTCTGTCCTCTACAGNAGTTCACCTTCCACAGTGCTCAGCTTTCCTCTGCCCCCAGGAGTCCTTNAGACATNTTCTAGCTGCCAGGCATGCTCAAGTCTAGCAGCCCTTGGTGTGATCTGTTCTTGCAACTACTTCAGCCTACTCTACCCAAGATAAAACCATGAGTAGGTAATAAGATGACAAAGGTTTTACTGGAGACTATGCTGTGGCACAAGAGGACACTGTAAAAGAGGGAGGTCTTCTGGACTACCCTCATGAGACAGAGTGGGAAGGACTGTTCACACAGTTAGAGAAGGGCAGGACCACACCCACATATAGTCACTGGTTCACCAGTCTGTGCAGGAATGCCTGTTTTAAGGCCAGTGTATTAAGTTGTTAGATCTGCTTTAGGTAGAAGGGTTCTTCCCTGATCAAACTGGGAACATCTGCAAAGTGGGTGGAGATATAAACAGCAGCTTGCACAGCAGCAACCATAATATTAGAGGCTGTTTCTGCAGCTGGAACAAAGTCTCTCTTAGGGTTGTCAGGAGGATAGTCTCCAGGTAACTGAAGAAGTGATGGACAGCAGCAATGATTTCAAGAAGTGGTGGGGAGGCGTAAGAGGGGACAAGTTCACCACAAGATGACAGAAGCTGTCACCAGCTNGTTTGGGTCTCTGCCCAACCTTGAACTGCTGCTTTGCTGAGCTTCAGGACAGTTGCCACTGCACTGGTGACAAGGGAAGGGTTTGAAAGCTGTCAATCAAGCAGCTGAGCTACTCATTTTTACCAACTCCTGGCAGCTTTAGTCATTTAAGAAGTGTTTGTAACCAATATCCAGCAAAATTAACATTCTTCTCCAGGAAACTTTATCTAGTACTTAACTCATAGCCAATGTTCTTATGGGAAGAAAACAAAAAAGATAGCCTTGAAGTATCTAGAACACACAGAAACACTAAAATCTTAGTTGTTATTAAAATATTATAAACTTTCATCCATCTATTTGACAAAATTTATTAAATACCTAATATGTGNGGAAATCACAATGCTAAAGAGTATAGAACATACAGTAAAGCACAAGAATGACAGCCTGCGAGCTTTGCCAGGAGGAAGAATACATGTTGTGTTTGCTGTTTTTATTTTGACAGCTAGTATGGCTACTGCAGAACTCTTCTGTTTCATTCTACTGAAAACAGAGGCGACCGTATTGCATCATATTGATTTTTATTGACCTAAATCTAATGGGGATTTTGTTGTTGTTAGGTTTTTTTTTTAAAAATGCTATTCTGCCTAGGAAGGAGTTATGCTAGTATATTTACACTTCTGCTATTAAAAAAAAATGGCTCAGCAGTTAAGAGCACTGTCTGTTCTTACAGAGGTCTTGAGTTCAATTCCCAGCAACCACATGGCAGCTCACAACCATCCATAATGAGATCTGATGCCCTGTTTTGGCATGCAGGCATGCATGCAGACAGAACACTGTATACATAATAAATAAATAAACCTGTTTTTTAAAAGTCTATAGAAAACCCAGAGATGAAGCTGGAAACTTGAAATTTGCCTTGTGGAAATTTGAACTTTGCCTTGAGAACTAATAGTCAGCTGCAAAAGCAGGGTTGTATCTAGAGAGGATGTAGACAGTAGGTGCTGCCCCCAAACATATAAAGGACAAAGAGGTAGAGGCATCACTGCTCTNACAGATGAGTTCTAAGGTCAAGTTCAAGGAAAAGAATGATGCTGTGTATGACCTTACCTTACTAGAGATAGTAACACACCTAAGAAAATAAACCTATCACAAGGAAAGGAGGTTAGAGAATGAAACTGAGGTAAGGGGTAGCCAAGGTCTGTCCCCAGGGAGAGGTAGCACCCTCTAGTGGAACTACATGTAAGCAAAGGAGCAGAGCCCCAAAGAGGATCTGGCTCCCATCCTTCCTTAATCCACCACTTTTCATGGGCTTTAAGATCAGAGAGCTGCTGGGGGAACCAGGCACAGACGTNAAAAGGCATGTGATAAAGGATGCACAGACATGCTGGCTGTACAGTTTAATCTTCATGAGCTTCGTCTCATGTTCTGTTTTCCTTTGGGAATGGGTTCCTTCAGTATCATTACTGGAATCCACGGCTGTTAGGGCTTAGCTGATATTCTGNCGTGGAGATACTCTGAGCCATCAGTCTGTGCTACAGTTTGGNTATGGTTTGTCTTNACCCAGACTCATGTTGAAATTTTATTTCCAGNGTGGTGGTATTAGGAGGAGTTATGAATAATCTTAACTGTCAACTTGACTAGATTTGGAATCACCATGGAAACGTATCTGGTGTGTCTATAAAGATGTTTCCAGGAAGGTTTAACTGAAGAGGGAAGACCTACCCTAAATGCCATGCTTTCCCTCTTGTGATAGACTGTACCCTCATACTGTGAACTTAAGTGTTTGNGCTTTTACACAGCCATGAGAAAAGTAACGAATATCGGAGGTAAGGCCTTTGGGAGTGACTAGGAGGGGTACTACCCTTGTGAGTATACAGGTGTAGTCTCGCGGGATCTCTCTTGCTCAGGGGACTGTTACAAAGGAAAGGTGGCAGCTCTGCTCACCCATGCTTTCTCACATGAGGTAGTTTCTTCTTCCCATTCTACTGTGAGTAGAAGCCACACAGAGCCCTTACCAGACACAGTTGCTTCACTTTACACTTCCAGCATCNTGAACTAGCTAGCAGCTCAAATAACCTTTCTTTTCTGAATTACTGAGTGTCAAGTATCTGTTTAAGCAACAGAAAACAAGGTTTAAGAGGTCTGAGATTTGCTTTTTCAGTGTTGATATAAAAGACTTATAGATCAGTACTCTCTGTACATAGGCAATGCAATATCACAGACCTTAATACCTATAAAAGGAACCCTGTGTTAAGTAGCATTACACCTCATATATTTTTTTTCCTTATACTCTTAATGAAACACTGGCTAGACTCCTACAGTCAGTACCTAATAATTCTAGTTGGCAGAAAATCAGTAAATATATGGGCTATGTGAATAACAGTTTAATTATATTTAAAAAAGCTTTATTTGAAGTGTGCATTTGTGTGTTGTGCTCTACAGAAAACATGCATTTTCTATGTCCTCCAAATAGATTATATTTATAAAAGAAACTCTAGATTTTATTGCCTTTACTTTGGCTAAGCTATAAGAAAGGGCAAATTTATATTTAAATCCAAACAGGGAAGGGTAAAGTTAAAGAATTTTACTCAAGAAATCAGGAAGGAAAACAAATTATAGAAACTCTTTTTCAAAGTTGGGCAATGGTGGCTCAGGCTTTTAATCCCAGCACTCAGAAGGCAGAGGCAGGTGGATCTCTGAGTTTGAGGCCAGCCTGGTCTACAGAGCAAGTTCCAGGACAGCCAGGGCTACACAGAGAAACTCTCTGTNTTGGGGGGCGGTAGATTACAAGTGGAACTTTTACATTAATCTAACTAGTTCACTGTATTTGTGGACTGTGCCACANGTACTCTGTTCTTTTACACAGAAAGATGAAATATTATAATTCTGTCCATATAGGTTTGTATACATATCCTGGTATATATCAACTGAGAAAAATGTCTAAAAGATATACGGCAAAATGTTGGCAGATTTTCCTTCGGGTGGTAGAATTAAAGGCAATGCTTGTTTTCTTTTCTATACTTTTCTGTAGTTTACTAAATCTTCTGTAATGAATATAATCATTTGTTTAGAAAAAATAAGCTATTTAAGATGTCAAATTACTTAACATTCATATTTAGTGTAATGCTAATCAAAATGTCAGAGGTAGATGAGAGATTGAGGAAAGACTTCAAGAAGGTCCATGGGGAGCTGGAGATAGCTCAGCATTTAAGAGCACCTGAGAGGACACAGGTACTATTCCCAGCACCCACATGGCAGCTCAGAACCATCTGTAACTCCAGTTCCAGGGGATCTGATACCTTCTTCTGGCATCTGTGGGCATTAGGCACATGTGTGATGCACATATGTACATAGAGGCAAAACAAGTTAAAATAAATTAAAAAAAAATTTTTAAAGAAGGTCCATCTGGGAGAGTAAACATTTTACAGAATAGGTAATGAATGTTCTTTAAACAACAAAAGGGAACATTCTTACTTTACAGGGTGACTTAATGCAAAGCTTCNTTTGTCAATGTAGAATTCAAATGAGCATCTAGCTCATAACTACTAATGCTTCCATTCCTTCAGTAAAATATCCGTGGATTTACAACACAGACACAACCTACACAACCTACCACCAAGAGCATAAGACATCTGAGTACAGAACTGGGTTGCAACTGACTAATCCTAAAATACACAGGCAACAGGCAGAAATCTCCGCAGGAGCTCACAGCATAAACTGCTTTTTGGAACACCAGCAGCCATGAAATAAGGTGGGAATGCTTTCCCCCCTCTCTCCAGCAGCACCCCAAGTCATGGACCCAGAGCTGGAAAGAGAGAACAAGAAGCCAGCACTGTGAGACAGATGACTGTCACAAAATCACCATCAAAAATCTTGTGTCATCACATAACAACATTCCAGCCAAACCAAAAAGATATTTTAAAAATGAAAGCCAGGACCACTTATTTCATCTTGGGCTCTCCATTAAAATAATTTCAGGAAATGATTAACAGATNTGAATGACATAATTTAGTACTAAGTTTTGGCAAGGGCTCAAGGAAACAAGTACTCTCATGAACTGGTGGGAACAAATTGGCATATTATTTCTGGCGGGCAATCTGGCTAAATGTGTTGAAAGTCTTTAAAATGTTTATACTCTTTGACTCACTAAGTCAACGTCTAGGAATTTTTCCTGAAGAAATAATCAGAGATATAAAAAAAATTTACTTTTAATATTCCAAGACCAGAAAGAACATAAACAACCAATAATACACACATGGCAGTTAACAGTGGACTAGTGAATATAAAACAGTTACATGATAAATACTAGCTGCCATTTAAAACAATATTTAAAAGAGCCAATGCTGAAAATATTCTGAGAAATATACTCAGAAAGCATTAAATGCATCAAAAAGTCAATCAACATATACAGGCTGGTTCTAAATTTTATTTTATCCTATTTTTGTGTGGTGCTAGGAATCAAATCTAAAGCCTCAAGGATGCTATGAAAGGGTCTACCACCAAGACGCATCCCACCCCTGATATTCTTCATATCTACTTCACACCATCTGCTACAATTCACTATTACTTCCACTAAACTTTGAACTATCAGTACAGAAATCTGAGTGTTTTTACTTGGAATCCCCAGTGCTAATCTGTCTAAATTCTAATAGATCTTCAAACTAGAATGCTGGATTCACAAACACGGTTGAACAATTGATTCTCTTTGCTCCATGATTTTAAGGTCTTGAAGAGAAACGTCAACAAATACCAGTTGAGAGCCCTCTCCTTACCTTTGCTAGCAGGCTGGAAACGTGTTTAATTTCACCATTTGCCTTTAGCAATTCTTGTCTGAGCTCCGTGCAAGACAGCTGCAATTGGTCTTTCTCAGCTCGAGCCACTTTCAGCATTTCCTGAACCTCGAGGTTCTCTGCTGTCTGCCCCATGGTACTGCTGGCCTCTACNGCCTTTTGCTTATCAGCCTCCAAATGAGCCTTCAAGGACCCATTCTCCATTTTCAAGCCTTCCAAGGTAACTCTACATTCCTCCAAAGTTTTGGCCATCACACTGTTATTACACCGTTCGTGTTCTAGGAACCCATTCAGCTTTTCATTCTCTTCCTTCAGGTGCTTAATCATGTCTATAGCTCCTTGGTTTTCCTCCTCAACCTTCCGTAGGCTACAGGTCAACTGCTGCTGGATGTTCAGCAACTTCTCCCTTTCAAAGCGGCTCTTCTCAAGAATATCTGTGCACTTCTGCTCCAGCTCCAGGATTTTCCCTCCTTGGGCACCAGGCTCCTCATTCTTGACTCGNTCTTGTAAGAGGTTGATCAGTTTCTCGTTCTCCTGACTCAGCTGTTCTGCCCTCTCTCGGTGCTGGTGGAAGGAGGTCTCTAAAATGGTCTTCTCATCCACCAGCTTCTCATTCTCGGCTGTCAGTTCCTGCACCATCTGCTGCTGGTCTGATAATTCCTGCAGAGTGGCCTGCAGCTCTTCAGCAGTGCTGTGCTGATTCTCCTCCATCTTCTGTATCTTCTCCGTTAGAGATGCCAAGGACAGCTCGCTTGCATTGTTTGGGGAGCTCGCAGTAGGGGAGCACTTGGAGCCCTTAAAAGAGTTGCTGGTGGCCGACAGGGGCCGAGATGGGGTGTCTGCAGTGATATGCTCAAAATCTGAGGCATCTGGTGACAGGGAGGCTTTAGTGACATCACTGCTTGAAGACCCCGATGTCCGCAATGCACTTCCGTGTGTGCTTCTTCTATACTCNTCGGCCTCACNGGACAACTCATTCCCAACTGGGCTTCCAAAGCTGGACTCTTGGGTTATGGACGTTGGGCAGCTGCTGTCACCAGTGTGACTTGCTGCCCCTTCTGAATTTGGTGACTGCTCAAGGTAAGTCAGTTTCTCCTTCAAGGCCCTGTTTTCTTCCTCTAGGTCAGCAAGCTCTTTCTGAAAGGTCTTNTTCTTCTCCTCCAGGGTTCTTATCAAAGGTTCTGTGTCACCTACTGGGGCTGACGTTCCCTCTACACTTGGCTCNGATGCATTGGTGTCCTCAGGGCTTAGGGCCCANCTTTCTTTACATTTTTTTAGTTCACTTCGAAGTCTGTTGATTTCACTGTCTTTGGTTTTGGCTTCTGCCAGAAGTTCCCGAACCTGGGACTCTAGTACAGACTTCTCTGTGCCCTCGTGCTCTTGCTTAGGTTTTGCAGAGGTGGTCCTCAGGTGCTTGGTAGGAGTGGGAGTGCAGGAGGATGTTGGACTAGAGCCCAACTTCTTTGAGCTGGAGGGACCACGTGGCACCGACCTCTCTCTTGAGATAGTTACTGAGAGTTCCCGCGGAGCTGGAATGCCTGTCCGTTTGGTTGCTGGAACAGCCCCTAAAGACAAAAGACAAAGAAAAAATTGAAAAAGAAAAAGAAAAGCANGCATTTTTATAATGAAACTCAAATGTCTTCAAAATATGGCATAGAGGATGGTATGGCTGTCACCATTCATCCAATTCTTCCTCCTCTAGGTAATCACTCTGTCCTGAGTAGGGTTTCTGTACCTCTTCTCATGGGCTTGAGTATCAAGGAAAGCAGATACAGAATCTGTTGAGCAATCCAGAACAATCTTATCCCCACCACAGCTAGTGGTTCAAGGCAGAGACACATAGCTCAATTAAGATCTATGNACACAACCAGGAACCCAAAGCTACTACACTAGGCAGGGACTCAGAGCAGAGAACTGCTTAACCCTCAACAGAGACTCTTCTTCTTGCAGTAGTAAATGGTAATTAACACAGAGACCCCCAACTGGACAATGTGCAGAGAGTGAGCANCTTTGGAACAGTCAGCTCTAAATGGGATGTCTTTACTAAACCCCTCCCCTCAAGGTTAAGGGATCTAAATGAAAGAGGAGGTGGAAANATTATAAGAGCCAGAGGTGGTGGATGACTCCAAGGAAAAACATTTCCAGATCTAACAGGACTGATAGATATGTGAACTCACACAGACTGACAGCATANATAAGTTCCACACAAATTCAAACCAGATAAAATCCCAGCACTGAAAAGGAGAAGTGGGCACAAAGTCCCACCCCTAACTAAGAAACTATTNGCAATTGAGATCTGCTAGCAAAGAACAAATTAGCTTTCTCCAANACAATGTCATTGGGCATATCAATCACACTCCANGACAGGCTCCATGACCATGAACTCCATGTTTTTTTCATGCACTTTTTTTTGTCTTATTGATTTGTTTGTTTACTTCTCTGTTATGATTTCCACNTTCATTGTTGTTGGGTTTTTTGTTTTGTTTTGTTTTGTTTTTTGGAGAGGGATCTGGGAGGAGCTGGGAAGGGGAAAGAATATGNNNNAAA
>LZPO01107898.1:720010-735010 GCA_001675575.1 Neotoma lepida
TTAGAAAAGGTATACTTGGGCTAGACAGATGGCTCAGAGGTTAAGAGCACTAGCTGCTCTTCCAGGTCCTGAGTTCAATTCCCAGCAACCACATGGTGGCTCACAACCAGCGGTAATGAGATCTGGTGCCCTCTTCTGGCCTGCAGGNNTACATGCAGACAGAACACTGTACACATAATAAATAAATCTTAAAAGAAAAGAAAAGTATACTCAACCAGAACAGGAAAAAAAGCTATTTAAATTTTTATATATTTATTTTGCCATAGCTTACAAATTCTTACTTTCNGGATNAATTTTCTTTTTCATGATTTAAGCAAAATAAATAAAATTTTGTTGGATATTTTTGTTTAGTTTGTTTTGGTTTTTGAGACAGGGTTTCTCTGTATAGCCCTGGCTGTCCTGGAACTCACTCTGTAGATTAGGCTGGCCTCAAACTCACAGAAATCCACCTGTCTCTGCCTCCCGAGTGCTGGGATTAAAGGCATGCACCACCACTGCCCAGCTATTTTACTTCACTCAAAATAATGTTAAATAATAGTGATAAGGGCCAATAAGATTACTCCATAGGTAAGGACTCTTGCCACCAAATGTGACAACTCAAGCTTGATCCCTGGAACCNACATAATGGAAGCAAAGAGCCAACCCCCAAGGTTGTCTTCTGACTTCTACATGTGCAGTGTGGCATCACATATGCAAGCATGCACACACGTACATACATATATACACACAAAAAATAAATAAATGTAAAATTAAATCAATATATAGGACTACACTACAGGTTTTATATTTTCTTAGAAATAATTTGGTGAATTTATATTTTAAAAGAAAATTGCCAAACAATCATAATTTTTATGTTTTATTTTTGTTTTCTGTGACAAAGTACATGATCCAATTCTATAAACACCTCCTAGATCTAGGAAAAAGGGCATACTCCTTGCTCCATAAAAATAATGAGTATATTATTTATACTGTCTATATTTTTGTGTTTTAAATACACTTGGAGCAAAGAGTGAAGTTGGTGGTCTACAAGACACAGGAAGGTTTTGTCTTAAAAAATATTTACTTCAAAATGTAGGAATCTCACTACTTTCAGGCAAGGCATNCTTGTTCCAGTTATGTTGTTTCCCTCATCTTTGCTGTCTTCAACATCCATGCTACCCACTAGCTCCTGTGTGCATCCAAATTCACAATCAGTGTACCTGACTGTCAAATCAGGGAAGACGTGTAATGAACATCTCCTAGTATAGTACGTTTTTGAACAAATTCTCTCTTCTCTGGCTTTTTTTTTTTTTGCTGTTGTTCTATTTTTTCANGCATAAAGGTTAATAACAAACATTTGGGGTTCTATCAGTATATGGTGTATTTAATGTCTCTATTTGTTCTGTTCAATGCTTCTGTTCTTAAATTCAGCTTCTGCTGGTGCTAATACTGCTGATTTTGACTTGANAGGTGCAATTAGCTTAAAAATATTTATAACAGTACTAATATTTTGGCTTATTTCTTCCACTTTATTTTATTTTCTGTTTGTTAACTCCTTTTTCCTCTCCTCATTTTGCTGTTTGGTATGTTTCTTTCTGGCCTGTTCATTATCATAGTCAATCCCTGGTATTTGGGAAATACAGTTTGAGTGTCCCTTATCTCAAACACCAGAAATGTTACTTTATGACTTTTTGCCTTTTTTGATTTTGAAATATTTGCAAAGACTTTACAGGTTGAGCATCCCAAATCTGAAAAGCTAAACTCCAAAATGCCCTGAGAAGGGATCAGTCTGGATTTTTGATTTTCAAGTTGAAGAGGTTTAACCTATGCTATATTGGAATATGCCACTCCTAACAGTCATAGCCAAACCTTTATCAATATCTCCAGTCACATCAACAACAAAAATGATAATTTTTAGAGAAATTTTACAAACCAAGGCCTGGCGTGTTCTCACCCTCAGCCTATACTGAGACTAAGTTTAGCCAGGCTATTCCCTGGGTTTTCCCTGCTAGGCCCATCCTTTTCAAGAATCTGCACTTTACACCACATNTGCATTTTCAGCCACTAGTGAATATAATTTATACAACTTATTCAGTGTTTCCTGCTGCAAAATTCACTGTTCACCACAGTGTCTTACAGTCTCAATTTCATATTTCTATTTATCTAATTTGATGTTTAATTATTTCTTCCAATGGGATAAATAGTTGATGTCTAAAAAGACTTCTTTTGGTCTTAATTCACTGAATAATATCTTGACAGGGGTATCTGATGTCTGACATCTGACTACCTANTGAACCTTTTTCTTCCTGTTTGTGATTCCCACCTCCCATACCTTAGAAGTCTCAGCTGAAGGCAGACTCCACCTCCCATTATAAGCTGAACCTGCTGTTTCCTTCTCAGTAATCCCTGGCAGCCAAGAAGGCCCCTTTACTTTGCCTGGCCCTAGGAACTAAGATACAAGCAAGAATGACCATAGGAAATGTTCACTATCAGCAATGGAGGTTGCAGTACATGAAAATCCTGGTGCACAGAGGACCAAGACACTGAGAATGTCAGAGCAAGTTACAGGTGGTACACGCTGCACCATCTNTGACCCTGAAGCAGTGAGTCCTCTGTCTGAGTCAATTCTGCATGAATGTGCAGCGCTGCAGCATTATTCCTGGCTGCCTGGCCTCACCCATGCAGCTAGTAGCTTACCAGCAGCTCTCCAGCCCTTTGGACAACTCCCTTTTCTCAAAGGAATTATCATATCACACAAAATCCTTTTTCTCCCAAAATGAACCACGATCAGCTTCTGTGACCTATGGGAACACAAGCTCACATGGGTAGCTATAGAAGACTTGTATTTTNTTTTTATTCCCTACAGACTTCCACTTTCTGCTACTATGGCAAAAATGAAAATTCCAGTGTCATCCTACTTCTCCTCCAAACTCACCTGCCTNCCCCTTAAAGTGAAACACACTGTTTCTTTGCTAAATATGCCGTTGGTCTGTGGTATCCTAATAAAGCCTCACACAGAGAAAGACTTAGAAGTTCCCATTCTAGAGCCTTGGAATGAATGAACTGGTTCTTGGTCCCTTCTTCTCCTGAATGTAGGGGAATACTTCTGTCTGGTATTGGATCTCTGAAAATAAGAAAAGGAGATGCACTCCTAACNCAAGGAAATATTTAAACATATAAGCACATCTTCTGCATTGGCATTATTTAAAATAGAGACACATTAGAATCTAACAATAGAAAGATTACATTATGGTGATATTATATACAGCAGAATATTAAGAATATTTGGGAGCATTTACAAGAAGAAATGTTATGATTTGCTGTTCCAATTTAAAAACTGATTTTGAATATACAGTACATATATATTTATATTACAATTTACTTATTTTTATGTTTTCTGAGTGTTTTACCCAAAGTCGAGAAGGTGCCAAACTCCCTGTAACTGGTGTCACAGACAGTTGTGAGCTGTCATATGGAACTTTAGTCTTCTGCAAGAACAGTAAATGGTCTTAACCACCAAGCCATCTCTCCAGTCCCTGGTACAGTTTAATTATGTAAAAGTGTCTATGTATGTATATCAGTATATATACATAAAATGGAAACACATACAAACATGAATAGTCATTATTGCTGGGTGGCAGGATTATTAGGAATTTTATTTTCCTGGTACATTTCTTTGGTTTCTTCATTTTCTACTAGAAAATGAGCATGTATTACTTTTNTCATTAGACAAAAACATTGAAAATCCACTCAAGTAATTTCACTGGTCTGCTCCTTTTCACAGTATTGATTTTAAATCTGCTACCANGACACCTTCCTGTTTAACCTATAAATTTCCTTGCCTGCCACTCCCCCTCAATATACCCTATGGCTTGACAACATCAAAGATCTAACTACTCCAGTGAGAAATGGTGACACATACCCATAATCCCATCATTCAAGAGGCTTGTGAGTTTGAGTCCAGCCTAGGGTGCAGAGTGACATTCTGTCTCAAAAACCCAGGACTTAATTACTCCTCAAAATTTCTAGATTCTTTCACAGCTTTACTTCTTGGTAAGTATTGTTTCCTCCCACTCCCTAGCCAACACCTCTCTATTCTTCAACACTAGTTCCCAGTCTCCAGCTCCTATGTAACTTTTCCCAATGCCATGGGAAGAAAGGATTCCGGGTTCACTTCTCTTTGTTCAGGGCACGTCTGTGGAGGGACCACNTACTCTGTGCTTTAGTCAGTCTTACAATGTTCCTCCCTGTGGTACACTGAGCAATGGCTCTCTGAGGATGTCTATAATTTANTCTCCCACGCCTACATCACCTTACATGACCAAGGAGTTTTGCAGACATGATTAAGGAACTTGAGACACCGAGCCTATACTGGATTGTCTGGTGTGTTTAATGTAACTACATGGGTCCTACTANAGCAAGGCAAACAAAGACAGCAAGGAGATGTGACAAGACCAGAGGCTGNAGTGTACAACGGAAGTAACAAATGTGTGTTTAAAGCCACTAACTAAGGTAGTTTGTCACAGAGTGAATAAAAAAATAAATACATTCCATATCAATAGTGGCTTATAACAGCAAAGAAAGAAACATGGAAGCAGAAGTACAGGTAACATCTGGTGAGAAATGAAGTGTTCACTGGAAAATAACTGAAATGATGATGGAAACCAAGGGAAAGCAGAGACAAGAAAAAAAGAGAGTGTTTGAACATATTTGCAACGTCAACATTCTTTAAATATTCTTTAAATATTTGTTGAGAATCTACTAACTTTCATTTTTCCAGGAACTCATATAAGGAAATACCCAATTTTACAGAGGAGGGAAATAAAGCAAGAAATTATGTAACTAGTNCTCAGTTAGTAAATAAGGAAGCCAGGATAATAATCTAAGAATAATAACAACCATCCAGAAACATGCTCTTAACTAGTAAGAAGAAAGTGCTTCTGTACTGGAGGATTTGCAGAAATTTGCTCATCGATATAAGAAGGCTGAATGAAGTCTTTTTAAAGATTGATTTTATGTGAACGAGTTTTTTGTCTGCATGTATATAAATGTACCATGTCCATGCCGAGTCTGCTGGGGCCAGAAGACAGCACCAGATCATCTGGAGCTGGAGTTACAGACAATTGTAAGCTACAATGTAGATGCTGGGCACCCAACCCACGTCCTTCACAAGAGCAGCAAGTGCTCTACACCACTGAGCTATCACTCCAAGTCCCTTGAATGCAGTTTTAAAAGACTGAATTAACCAAATTAATGCTCTTGATGTTCAGTAAGGCTGTCTCCTGAGTTGTGGAACTCATTCCTGAATTCAAATCCCGTGATGTGCTATAGAAGGAAAGCTCAAGGCTTATCATGCAATGAGGTCTCTCCCTCTACACAGACAACGCACACCTCTGCCCCAAATCGTTGGCCTGCAGAAGCCTGCGGTACACACACAGCCTGCAGCAGGGCCTGAGCCTGGTAGAGCTAAAGGAAGTCCCAACAGCTATAAAACATTTATCCACTGATGTTCCTCCTGATTGGACTGCTGCTGGGAGGGGAGAGCGACAAAAAGCAGGCAACGGCACTTAATTTCAAGACACAAAAGTTATGGCTCTAAAACACTCAGCTGTCTGGGATACGGTCTTTCGAAAAGTTTCTTACATATTTGCAGTAAGATTTGAAAGAAGACACTCAATAAAAGGGAAACGTGATTTCAGCAGACTGTTTCACACTTGCTATAGCTTATGTGTTAAAGACTTGGTCTCTAGTCTGACTCTACTAGAAGGGCATGGAGCTTTTAAGGGACAAAACTTAGTGACAGGCCTTTAGGTCACTGAGGACATGGCCTTGAAGGTCACTGTGAGATACTTGTTTCTTCCTCTTTCCCCCTCCTTCACACCCAGCTATGGTGAGTGGCTCTGCTCCGCCATATGTTCCCATAATGATGTGCTGTCTCATCACAGGCACAAAAGCAATGAGGACAACTGACCATGGACCATCAAAGCTGTACACTAAAAGAAATCTTTTCTCTTTGTAAGTTCATTGTGATAGAAATGGAAGCCTGCCTAACAAAATATGCAAAACATCGATCACCTGTAATACCGAAAATATGGAAAATCCANCCAACAATTCGCATTCACTTAGAGTCTCCCTAACTCTAAGAAATAAAAATATTTTTAATTTAAGATACACAAGGACTGAAAAGATTCAACTCCAAGTATAGGAAAAGCTAAATACACGCGCAAGAAAAAGCAATAGGAGAAAAAAGCTCAAGGTAAAGAAAATGCTAAACTTTAAATGGATCACAAATAGTACTAGACAAAAGTAATCAAAAGAGACTCACACCCAGACATACCATCAAACNGCTGAGTTCCAAGCACTGTGCTGACTTAGAGCAAATGTCTTCAAAGGGGGTAAGGCGTTTTGAGATTCCAGAACCAGGAACCAAGGAATGCCTGGGTCCTGTTTAGGAGCCTAAGACTAAATGTGTAAGCCCATGGTGAGTGAGTCACNTAAGAAACAGAGACGCACTCTCTTCACGACTCAGCCTCTCCAAGGCTAAACAGAAGGGGGTGGGGGGAGCCCAACATATTTTAGAGTCCAATGACCTCTGCTTAGCCCTCTGTAAAGCAAGCTATGACCTGGCCTCCCCACCCTGCCATCTGCACAAAAGAGGTGGGGAGAAAGGCCTGGCCAGATGAAGTCCAAGGAAACAGGCCCCGGCAAGGTCTACAGCAAGGAGTGGAAAAGAATGAGTGAGGCCCAGGCNTGACCTCCTGAGTCAGCCAGGCCATGTGTGGGTAAGACCTGTGGTCAGCCATGGAACCAACTTCCTGAGAGCAAACATTTATAAAAAAAAGAAAATACTTGTTTTGAGGCTATCAGAATTCATAAAGGAAATGAAGAGGACAATTGTTAGAAAAGGTAAATTCTCCCTAAACTTTGCTAATTTTTACAACTGGATGATGGGACAGAGGGTTCTGAACACCTGGACTCCNTGTGGGACACTGTGAAGGGCTGTCCTGGCTTGAGTTTTTTTTGGAACAAGGTGGCTAAATATCCCATTTCAGCATTACCTGCTTCCTTCACCAACACATATATACACATATTTCCATAGTCACAAATCTGAATCTCAAGACCTGTTTCCCCAGGCAGCAACTAGGACCATCAATTATAACCTCATTATATATTCATTTAATTTTTTAATTTTCTTTAAACCTCACCGTTGGGGGCTGAAGAGATGACTCAAAGGTTAAAAGCATTTACTGTTCTTGCAAAAGACCTGGGTTTGATTCCTAGCCACACACATGGTGTAGCTCACAACCATCCACAACCAGTACCAGGAGATCTGATGCCCTCATCTGACCTCTGTGGGCATCAGGCATACATGCTGTTCCCAGACACATATGCAAGCAAAACACTCATATACATAAAATAAAATAATCATTTAAAAAATAAAGCCCAACTTTAATTAAAATTTAATTCCTGTATTAAACCATGTTTATTTATTGTGGTGCTAGGAATCAAATCTAGGATTGTAAATATGTTACATATGTGTTCAACCATTGAGCCCCTAGCACTTATTTTAGGTTTTAAATCAGAAGTCAAAAATTCAACTGTGAGCCTTCAGGGTGGCTCAGCAGGGAAAACATTTGCCATGCACTCTACCCTGTTCATTTATCTGAAGAGCATTTTCCCATTCTTGGGTATAACCCTGACAATCACAGTTTGGTCCCCAGAACCTACAACGAAGGTAAATCTTGCTCCTGAAAGTTGTCCCCTTACCTCTACATATCAGGCACACTTGCATGAACACATAATACATATACAAACACACATACATACAAACACACCTCCTCTCCCTCCTCTCACACATGCAGATACACACACAAATAATAAAATATATATTTTAAAAAACAACTGTATAAAGAACCAGACAGGCAAATAACTGTAAAGGGCCAAGTAAAGAACCAAGAGAATGGTAGGAGCTGTAACTATACACATAGAGACCTCAGNCCCAGTAAACGATCTCATTCAAAAAAGTAAAGACCTTCTGTAAGACAGCAGGCTATCCAATTTGTGTTCTCTGGGTTACCCTTTTACAAAAACACAATGAGTATACGTATCACTCTGCACTCCGCCCTGCTCATTTATCTGTAGAGCATTTCCCTATTCTTGGGTATAATCCTGAGACNCACAGTTTAAAATGGCAGTGTTCATATNAGCAGTGAATCAATGGCCATCATTACTTCACCATGCTTTTATGTTTAGATGTCCAGAATACCATGCAATGATGAATGTTTGTGCTTCTATTAGATAGAAGTATATACTGAATGTCTCCCATGGTCATTGTGAGCCTAGATTAATTTCTCTGAATTTAGTTTCTCAGCACTTCTCATACACACAATTAGCTTTATAAATAAAACTGACCACAGTGCTGCAAAGATAATATAATCATCTTAACATTGTGTAAATATTTTAAAGTCTTAAAAGAAACCTCTTTAGAAAACACGGTCAGAGCTGACCGTTGCACCTAAATATGAAATAAAACAGAAACCTTTAGGTCAACCAACAGACTGCATTCTTTTCATTCCAGGGCAAAGGCTAGACTTGCTTTTTAGTTATTGTTTCCCTTTTGTTCCCCAGACTCATAGAGCCTTATTTGGAAGTTTCCCTTCCTGGCCTGCGACTGTCAGAGGGGTATGATGGAGACACAACAGTACTACATAGAAATTCAAAACGCTCTCTAATCTGGATTCCCCAAAACATAAACACAATCATACACCTCTAAAAATCGGAAAGGTCTTTATGATGTAAGTGTAACTCAAATCCTTGTTTTCCCAACATGAAAACCCATCAAGTTGAAGGAAGAAGAAGAAGAAGAAAGGAGCTGAGAGTGTCTGAGTCCAGGGTTTTGTCTATCCGTCCAACCTACCGCCTAGAGAAAACAGGATCTGTCTATCCAGTTGATTTCATCTCCTATCCCGCTTTACCAGAAGTCTCCCCCAGTATTCATCTCTTCAGGCTAATCCACATTCCATTTTTCAAACACACACCTCTGACTCTTACAGCCTTGAGGGGTGGTAAGCATACTAAGATTTCTCCAGGGACCATGAAAGCAATCACACTGTTAAGCCTTCCTGTGGATTCAAGCCTAAGCAATCTCTGGGCTCTCCCTCCCCTTATCTGCTCACAGCCTCTCTCCAAGTCCTCCTTAAATGTCCCAGCACCTGACTGCCTTTTTTATTTTATTTTTTCTGAGACAAGGTCTCACTATGTAGCTTTGGCTGTCTTGGAACTCACTATGTAGGCCAGGCTGGCCTCAAATTCACAGAGATCCACCTGCCTCCACCTCCCAAGTGCTGGGATTAAAGAAGTGCGCCACTACACCTGGNTACCTAGTTCTCTTTTAATAAATGTTCAGAGGCTGGAAGACATAGCTCAGTGGTTAAGAACACTGGCTACTCTTCCAGAGGACCCACNTACAACTCACAACTGTCTGTAACTCTAGTTCCAGGGGATTCGGCACCCTCACACAGACATACATGCAGACAAAACACCAATACATATAAAAATAAATCTTTAAAAAAAAGAATAAATGTTCANTGTGTTTCCCTGAGTAAAGTAGGAATAATGGTCAACCTGTGGAGGGTCAGCTATAAAGGATTGTGAGGAAAAATGCATGAGCCTAGAGACGAGAAGTACAGTATGGTGTGTGGGGACAGAGACGAGAAGTACAGTATGGTGTGTGGGGACAGAGACGAGAAGTACAGTATGGTGTGTGGGGACAGAAGAGCAGTCCAAGTAGCTTCCCTGAATGCTACAGGAATGGCACCTGACAAGGCACATGTACAATAACTCTAAGGAAGATAAACAGTTACATGAGCTAATCCAAGCCAGGGACAGGAAAAGATCTCCAGGAGAGGTAAAGTGTCTATGCCCTGAACATTACACCCTTTTGTCTGTGCACGCGAGTGTGTGTGTGTGTGTGTGTGTGTGTGTGTGTGTACGCCTGCATTTTATTGTGGTACTAGGGCTGAGATCCAGGACCTCGCAAGTGTCCCTAAGCCAGTGGTTCTCAATCTTCCCTTTAATACAGTCCTTACGTTGTGGTGACCCCCAACCATAAAGTNATTTCATTGTTACTTCATAACTGTAATTTTGCTACTGTTATGGATCATAATGTAAATATCTGATATGCTACCCATATAGAGGTCGTGACTCAAAGGTTGAGAACCACTGTTCTAAACCATGTAACTGCCATCGTGGGGAGTTCAATTGCATCCCNTTGCAAAAGGATTATCCCAACTGGTCTTGTTATGTTTACTTTCCTTGCTGAGGGGTAGAGAGGGCCACTANACCCTGACCTGTGTATCCAGCTGCTCCCCACTACCTGTTGTACACAACTCTGTGTTAATTGCACATGGCTTTGGGGATGGGCTAAAGATTAGGGGAAGGGGGTTCCATCTATGTGGCTGCTGGGGTAAGGTGTTTTTCCAAGTGTGCCTGTTGTGGGGAGGAGTAACCACACCCCTGTAAGTAACCCCTTGCCTATGTTGTTAGTTCCTCTGAGTGAACTTTGGCAGAATCATGCTGCAGTTCGTCGTTGGGACCTTAGTTTTAGGAGAAGGANTAGACTTTGTTTATGTTTCCCTCTGGGAAGGAATTTTAACAGCATGCTTGGTAAGCACTCTACCACTGAGTTTCACCCCAGCCCTATATTTTCTTTTTATAAACAGGAGAAACAATAACTGGTGTATACATAGTCTGGCAGGTTTGGTTACAGTTTCCAGACACCAGGAAGAGATCAGGAGCAGGTGAGAGGTGAGGAGGGCCCAGATGCTGACAAGCAATACAAGCTGACTCCAGGCATCAGGAGANTCTCAGAGCATCACAAAGTCAAGACCAATGACAGAATTAGCATTAATAATGACATAAAGGGGATAAGAAAACAGTTAATGAAAAAGGTATCTTGCTGGGTGGTGGTGGTGTAAGCCTTTAATCCCAGCACTTGGGAGGCAGAGGCAGGCAGATCGCTGTTAGTTCAAGGCCAGCCTGGTCCACAGAGTAGTTCCAGGACAGCCAAAGCTATTACACAGTGAAACTCTGTCTCAAAAAACAAAAACAAAACAAAAGAAAAAGAGACCTTGCAATACTTTAAGGACAATTTTATATACAAAATAGCTAGCACAAAGTTTGGGATACCACAATGATATAGGAGATATGACAATGACTATTCCAAGTACTCACATCAGACAGCTTTCAACCTCCTACAACTCTGGTTCCAAAGGATCTAATGCCCTCTTCTGGCCTCTGCAGGCTACCTGCACACGTAGTGCACATACACACATGCAGGCCCACATACACATAAAACAAAGTAATTCAAACCCAAGCATAAAGCACAAGAACGGAATGCCCCAGAAAATTAACATGTCAGGGAAGCTGTGAGGGGGCACGTGTGCGCGCGCGCACACACACACACACACACACACACAATCACAATCACAAAATCAACATATAAGCACACAGAGATCTGTATCTTTCCCATACAT
The DNA here is from genome assembly GCA_001675575.1 of Neotoma lepida. NCBI lineage: Eukaryota > Metazoa > Chordata > Mammalia > Rodentia > Cricetidae > Neotoma > Neotoma lepida. The sequence continues at coordinate 731,524 of LZPO01107898.1, forward strand.
TTTGTTTACCTACAACGAGACTTTTATTAGCCTGAGGTCCATTTTGTAAGCATATAATTTCATGTAACTTTGGCACACTGGATGTTTTCAGATTGAAGGAAAATGAGAGACCAAAATATAACTATCAACAGATAATTTCCTAATACTTTTATGGCCACTGTGAATAGTCTCTTTGTTTTATCTATTTTGAGATCAGAAAGTTAAACTGCTAATAATTTGACCTCCAAGATTTTTTTTCACTTTGGCTGTTAATGTTAGGGAGAAACACAGGACCTATTAGAGAAAAGAGATGAGTTTGTTGGCACATAAAACAAGTAGGATTTTCAACGGCTTTGGAGGTCACTGGCACTAGTTCTTTACTAACTATAGTTTTGGGTCAAGTTTGTGACTTTACTTTTCCAGGTTTACCATAAGCCCTGATTGTTAACATTTATCCACAATAAGGTTACATTTGGGACAATTAGATGGAAAGGAGGGGAGGATTGAGGAAACAGGACTAATTGTGCTGGGCATGAAGGTACATGCCCATAATCCCAGCACTTAGGAAGCTGAGGCAGTAGGTTTGCCAAGAATTCAATGCCAGCTTGGTCTATGTAGCAAGAAGAGGCTACCAGGGATACAGAACAAGACCCTGTCTCTAAACAAACTCACACTCATCGTTCTGAAGTAGGAGGATCAAGAAAGAAAATGAGCAGACGAAGATACTAATAAAAGAGCATCTATAGCCAGCACGAGGTACCAACACCCAGGGAAGCAGGGTTCCTATGACAAGGACGAGGGAGGCAGGTTACTTGTGCCAAAACAAAGAAAACCTACTATGCACAAGCTTTTCTGAAAATCAAAATATTAAAACATTTTTAAAAAATCTAATTTTAAACATTTGGCCAATCACAATGAACTATCTTAAACTTACCTTCTTCTCCTGAGAATTCAATTTTTTCCTAGGAATATGAGGGAGAGTTGCCATCAGTTCATTAGCGCTCTACCCAGAGGACTACGCAGAGAATTAAGACACAACTGGGCACTCAGCATCCATGGAAGTAGATGCTGAAGGTGAAGGTAGCAAGAAGATGGCCATAAGGAGGGAGGAGACTAACAAGAGGCTAGCTGGAGTACGCCTTGGGAGAAGCACTGTCATAGTAGCCTTCACAAGGACCCATAGAGCTCTGCACATGCTTTCACAGGCATCAAAGGTGCTGCATAAACCACTCTGACCTCACTACAGCTATAGGAAAACTTTCTCAAAGTAAAACAATTTGGGGCTGAAGAATTGGCTCAACGGTTAAGAACACTTCTTGCTCTTGCAGAGGCCCCAGGTTTGATTCCCAGCACCCACATGGTGGCTCACCAACATCTGTAACTCCAGTTCCAGGGGATCAATGCCCTCTTCTGACCTCCAAGGACACCAGGCACACACGTGGTACACATATTTATACATAGGAAAAATACTCACACACATAAAATAATAAATCTCAATGAANGAGATAACAATTCNAAGGATTATAAATATCCAGACAACATTTCTAAAAGGCAAAATCCAAACCCTTCTCTGAGTTACAATGTATATTAGTTACTTTTCTGTTGCTGTGATAAAATACCCTGACCAAAAACAACTTAAGAAAGNAAGGATTTATTTTAGCTTATGGCTCCAGGGGAATAGAGTACATAATGACAGGGAAGGCACATTAACTCATTTCCTTTTTTATCTGATGGTCCTAAACAACAGATACAGATTTGATGGTCATTATAAGTTTTCTGTTAATTACCAAATAAGAAATAATTTACATATATCTCAAACTTTTACTTGCCCCCTCTGAAAGACATCTTTACAAAACATGCCTCACTACTTTTTAGCATAGAAAAGTCCATCTTCCTCACAAGTGAAAAATCTCACCTAAAACCATATGAGCTCAGGGTGTTTTGAAGTTATTTTCTGATATCTTCCAAGATTCCTTGTGTGTACAAATATTTCATTTCTTTTTTTCCCCCCACCTTTTTCCCCTCCCCCTTCTCTCATAAGGATCAAATCCAGGGCCTCACATATGCAACTCACAGACTTTCTCACTAACCTGTACTCTCAGGCCTGTTTCTTGTCTTTATAAATTGATTTTGTTAAATTTGGTTTTTCTAGAAAATTTTGATTGTATCAAAATCCATTTTTATTTTTTATTCTACCTTACACAAACAAAACCTGGCTCCAGCATCCCTTATAACATGAATTCTGTGTGTGTGTGTGTGTGTGTGTGTGTGTGTGCGCATGTGTGTGTTTCTGTTTGTGCATGCACACATGTTCAGACCAGAGGTCAAAATGACCTTGTTTTCTGAAACAAAATCTCCACTTTGGGACTCTGCTCTCCACCACATTTTTGGAGACAAGGTCTGTCACAGAGCTTGTGGACTCAGCTGGACTGGTTGGCCANCAAGCTCCAGAGACCTTTCTGTATAATCTTCCCGGTGCTNGCTGCTATGCCCAGCTTTTGAGAGGGACACTGGGGATCTAGTCAGGTTCTCATGCTCACACAGTAAGCACTTTACTGACTGCCCCTCCCCCATGTGTTCTTATACAGTCAATTTAGGGGTATTTTTTNCTGGATGAATCTAAATGTAGCTTTATNTACTTCATTGTTTTAACAAAAACTCACTTCTGCATTTTTCACTCCAGTTGTTTTCTGTTCTTTCATATTTACTCAACAAACACTAAGTGCCATCTCTGTGCTATATGCTAAGCACAGAGGAAAGCAGAAAAGACAGTCTTTTCTCTGTTGTCCAGCCTGGCTTGCAATTCCTGGGCTAAGTAGTCCTCCCGTTGGCTGGGACACAGGTTCTGCAGCACCAAGTCTTCTCGGCCGGCTGTTTCCTAATGTTCTAGTACTGACTTCATTCCTTTTCATTTTTTCTTACTTGATAATAAAACCTCTCAGAAGAATGGATCTGCTTATTGTCTGTAACTTTATCAGTATTTCAACTACTTTCCTAAATGATCTGGAAGAACAGTTTTCAACTCCTAGTGAGTCACAATTTTCCAAATGGNTTTTAAAATTTCAGCTTTTATTATTTATAGTTTTATTGCATTATGATCACAGAGTGACCAGTAAAAATCTCCTTAAAGACTCTAATGACATTTTCTGTCTTTCAGGTCAACATTTTAACCATTCTATGAACATTCTAGAAAAATGGTTTGTGTACNACACATGGTTAAATTCTTCCAGGGTTTTGTCAGTGTACTAGTTTAGAGTTAGATCTTACTGTTGTGAAAGGTCTACCCTCTCATTTGAGAAACTTTGTATCCTGTGTTTTTAACTGACCGTTTCTATTATTTCAGTAGAATGACCTTGTTAGTCAGATGAAGCCAAGANAGAACCACAGTTAAATCAAAAATCACATTTGCTTTACTATCAAGAAAGATACTGACTTAAGATACAGAAAACATACAAAAAGTAGGCAATCTGTCAAGTCAAAGGTCTTAGGAGTTAGGTGGGGAAATATC